>JJRW01S0006716.1:46691-57375 GCA_001188405.1 Loxosceles reclusa | reverse complement strand
CTTCCTACTGAAAAAATATATATCATTACAAAAGTATAAAATACATATTCATCTCACCGATCGAGATTTTTGGGTTGTAGGAAACAGTGAACCGTTGTGTGTGTCTTTCGTGTGTTTATCTCGTCCATCCCTGTAAATCTTTCTATTGCAAAGAAAAACTTTAGTTATGTGGACGCCGGGATTCGAACCAACGTATCTGTCATCTCTAGAGTGACCTCTTTACTGATTAAGCTACGCCGACGCTGGTCTGTAGAAGTTTATTTCGAAGTCATTTGTGGATGGGCATTACAGCCTCCCCCCACTTGAAAGAGAGGTCAGGGTACCGACCTGACCTCGAGTGGTGGACCTAACGGTTGGGTCCTTGGCCACTATTGTGTGTCGTTAAGTTCGGACGCCATTTGTAAAGAAAATGTTTACTTTTTTGTCGACGCCGGGATTCGAACCGACGGATCTGTCATCCCCAGAGCTCCACTATGACCGCTTTAACAGATTAAGCTACGTCGACTCTTGTCTGTAGAAGCTTACTTCGAAATCAATTAAACTTCGTTGTTTACTTCGTTAAACCACCACGTTGTTTACCACGTTAAACTTCGTTAAACCACTAGGTTGAAAGAACATGAAAGGTTGGGTTAAAAATGAACATAAGCAAGACGAAAGTTATGTTTAATAATTTCATCAGTAAGGATACTATTGAAGTTGACAAAATGAAGTTGGAGGAAGTTGAAAATTATATTTACCTTGGCCAACAGGTGACTATGGATGGAAGCATTATGGAAGAAATTAATCGCAGAGTGAAGCTTGGATGGAGAACTTTCGGAAGAAACAGTATAATATTTAAAGGAAATATGCCATTGTGTTTGAAAAGAAAAGTCTTCAACCAGTGTGTGCTTCCTGTTCTGACGTATGGCTGTGAAACATGGACATTAACTGCAAAGGCAATTCAGAAACTGCGGACTACACAAAGAAGTATGGAAAGATGTGTGCTGGGTATTACGAGGAGAGATCGGAAGAGAAATACTTGGGCGAGACAACAGACCAGAATCTATGACATAATAACACATATCAAGAAACTGAAATGGAAGTGGACTGGGCACATCATTAGAAGGCATGATAATAGATAGACAGTACAAGTTCTTGACGGGCTGCCGAAGAATCAGAAACGTCCTAGAAAGCGACCACATACGAGATGGGGTGGACGAAATTACCAAATTTGCTGGAGTAGTTTGGAAAAGGAGGGCTGTGGACCGCAAATGTACTTGTACCGTACCTATATCTATCGTACTTGTATCGGTAGTAGTTGTATCTATTGACACACTTAATACATTGGTACAACCGGGCTTGCCCGTAAAGAAAATCCTAAAATTGTTCACTAATGCAAAAAAACACAGTAACTTCATGCTCAGGCACATGTGCCAATTTTACACAAACAACTGGTAATTCCATGATTTCTGGTAAGTCTATACTTTAAAGTTTTATCTGAAAAAGTCTACTTTGACATTAAATTTAAATTGTTCCATGAACTAGATACCAAAGAGTATAGGCACTTACAAAAGTTTCAATAACAAAAAAATCAAAGGTCTCACAAAACTGATTCAGCTGTACTTTCAAATTTACGGAACCAATAATTTTTCAGACAGCATCTGCTGCTGCAGATATACAATAATCAACGTTATTACAAACATCTACATACGACAAATACTTGTAATACAATTTATTAGATATAATGGCTTTTATCTCAGCACCAGTGTCAATCACTGATTGCACATAGTCATCATTTAACAAAATACTAACTTTAGGAATATTTTGCGTTTTAACATTTATAACAAAATTTAAATTGTTCTGTAGCGTTGTTTATTTGTTTGCTGATCCAACTGAGTCGCTTCCAATTGAGTCAATGGCGAAAAATCCTGTCTTTTTCACCACCACGTTTTCGAAAATTTTGGTTGTTGTTTTGTGATAGTGAGAACAACACCCCTGAAGATGAAAAGATTTGTTTTGCTAATTAATGTATTTTTCACAAGAATTTAGAGGAGACTTCTGTTTCCGTACTCACTAAACTTTGAAGGCAGCCCTCCAGAGCAGAAGAATGAGGACGTGCCGTCTCCTCTTTCGTGACGAAACTTTTGCCTCGTCTTATAGTTACAAACAAATTAACTAACTGTATAAGATCGTGGATGTTTTGTGTTCCACGGCTTTCAAGAAATTCTTCAAGCGTTAAATCTAGTTGAAGTATGATCATCATGATTTGAAGTACATCAAGAATTTCTAATTTATCAAACAGCATGAGGTTCATACCTCATAAAATGTCAATATATTTTAGAATGAATGAACAGGATCATCAGAGAAACCCTGCTGTCCAGGCATCCTTGCTAATCCAGTATTGGAATAGAAATCCGCATGTATGCTAATAAGCAATTCAGCAAAAGAATCAAAATTTGTCAAACTATTAGAAATCATGTAAGGCATACAAACTTCTCGAAACCAAGTAAGAGCTGTGCCTTTTAAACAGAATTCAGCAGCAGCAATCTGCTAAGCCATAAGAACTGAATATAATTGAAAATGCTGACGCAATTTAGACAAAAACCTCTCGCCGAATCATGGGCATTAAACGAGAATTGAGGTAAAACCAATGAAATGTTGGCTTCTGGCACAGCATTAGGAATTTGGGGTGGCAATTGAAGTTGAGCATTAGGTTCACGACGTGAATTAGCATTATCTTTAAGGACATTTTCCACTTGTAGCTGGAGATTAGCCAAACAGCAGAAAAAAAAAATGGCTAACTCTAATTTAGAAGAGAGACGTTGAGTGGAGATTTTACCTTAGCTTGACGTCCATTAGTTCCCAGACCTCAGAAAAAGCTCGTTTTCTCTCTCGTGACGCATCTCAATTCATTCCATTCACCAAGTGTGATTTTGAGAGGTTGGGAGTAAATCTTATGCTAATTTTCCTTCTATCGTGGAGAAACATGAATGATAGCCTTGTAAATGGTTTGGGTGTTAATGGATTAGCGGGAATTGTTAGACGTTACACTAAACGGTTGTAAAGAGAAATCTTTACTTTATGTCGACGCCGGGAATCGAACCCGAAACGTTCTACTCCGGAGATCCGCTTTAACCTGTTAAGCTACGCCGACAGAGGATTTCTGTGCTTATTTTGAAGTCATTCGTTGGTTGACATTACACGGTGAATCAAATATATGAGAAAAAAACATTCCTTATAGATAAATATAAACTCAACAAACCCTTTCGAATTGTTTGGTCGATTATATTTTCTATTATATGAGGCATGCATGCGTCGAAGTCTTCCGTATTCTCGGAAACTAAAGGCAGTGAGAATCCAGCTTCAGAAATTAGCGCATTAACCTGATAAATTCAGTTATACCTTACGCGTACTTGAAAAATTCCTTCCAGCACAATAAAACATTGTTTAGGAAGAGCAGTTTCGTTTATAACTGGAAGATGTTTCCAAAAATTTAGTGCATGCTTAAGTACATCTACTAATAGAGGCCGTCTGCCTGTTTCAAATCTTATCAAATATCTTGGTTTAGATGGATGCAACTGAAGAAGTTTTTAATAAAGTTATTTTGAACTTTGTGTATTTTGTTTACATATCTGAGGGCCCAAACTGGATACCTATATAGTAAAATTGTACAAACAAGTATATCAAAAAGGCAGTAGGGATGTGATAAATTTTTGATCGCCGCAAAATGCCCCACAAATTACCCAGTGCGGACATTGCGTCTGAAATGGACTGCTTCGCAGCATTAACACAACTCTCCGATGAAGAAAACGATACCCCAAGTAATAGTATTATTTAACAATTTCGATTTTAGTTTCCTCTCAGAAAAATCTGGTTGATGATGGAATTCGACTCCCGTTTCTATGCACCATAAATTTTAGTTTTTGAGAGATTAACAGAGAGAGAGAGAGAGAGAGTAAGTATGACTTAAAATAAGTTGCCAATACCTTAATTTTTTTTCTGTAAATTAAATGGTTTATCTGTGAAGACAACGATATTTTCGGCATTCAGTTAAAAAATTATATTTTTGCAAGACCCAAAAAGTCTAAACCTCTAAAATCCTTACTGATAAAAACGTTAATTATACACTATCTGGCCAAAAGTATCCGGACACCCAGTGGTACGGACTCGGAGAGTACTGAGACATACATTAATATGATGTTGGTCCCCCTTTTTCATCAATGACAGCCTGCGCACGTCTGGGGTGACTTTCCACCAGTTTTTGATAGGTGGCCAGAGGAATGGACTTCCAGGCGTACATCACAGCGGAAATGAGTGCTGGCAGTGAGGATGCTCAGTTTGGCTGGCGACGTAATTGGCGTTCTACTTCGTCCCAAAGGTGTTCTGTGAGATTGAGATCGGGGTTCTGTGAAGGTCAGTTCACTTTTAGAGCACCCATTTTGTCAAACCATGGCTGTACAAGTCTCGATGTGTGAATGGAGCAGTTATCCTGCTGGAAGAGAAGTGGGCTTTCCCCTAAATATTGCCATAGAGTTGAGAAAGCAGCATTGTCCAGAATGTCCACATCCATCTCAGAGTTCATGTTTCCAACAACAGGTGCGACGGACGGAGGCCAAACCCTGAAAAACACCCCCATACAATGATGCTGCCACCACCAAACTTGACAGTCGGCACAATGCAGTCACTTAAGAAGAGCTCGCCGGGCATTCGCCACACCCAGACGCAGTCATCGGACTGCCAGATTGTAAAGCGAGATTCATTACTCCAGAGAACATTTTTCGACATGTCCACAGTCCAATGACGGTGAGCTTTGCACCACTGCAATCGACGCTTCGCATTCTGGGGAGTGATGTTCGGCTTGTGAGCGGCTGCACGACCATGGAATCCCAGGTTTTGTAACTCTCGACGAACAGTCCTGCTGCTAGCACTAACGCCTGATGAACTTTGGAATTCCTGAGTGATTTTAGTCAACGAGGACTTGTGATTTTGTGTCACGACCCATTTCAGAGTTATGCGGGTGCGTTCACTAATTGTTTTCGGCCTGCCACTTCGATTTTCTGCAGTTTCACTGCGGCAACGTTTCCACTTCACAATTAAATCATTCACAGTGGATTTTGGATTCTGTAGCATGTCCGAAATTGCACAAACTGATTTCCCACAAAGGTGGCATCCACTATAATGCCATGATTAAAGACACGAAGCTCCTTTGACTTACTCATCGTCTCACAAATGCATACATATTACCTGACAAACCACTACCACCACTTTTATAGCTGTCGGTTACGCATCAAATTACGTCACCGGCCAGATCCACTTCTTTGATGGGTGTCCGGATACTTTTGGTCAGTGTATATCAGCTATGAACAAAGAAAATAGTTCTGCAGGATTTATAGCGGATTTTGTAGAAATTTTGTTTCGATGGGAAACTGGAGGAGTAAGGCATTCTGGGGTTTTAACACACGCATTTGCTCTAGTGTTAGTTGCTTACTAACACTTATTACTAAAACATTACTAAGAATATTAATAAAGTTAATTCTAACCCCTAAGATTTTCAATCTTTTAAAAGTAATACGTGGTTTATACGCTCGAAAGCCTTTTTTGAATCAATAAAACTAGCTTATAGTTTCCATTTGTTTTACTTGGTGTTATCTGCACTATCGAATTAAGTGTTAATTATATGATCTGATCAGTCTCGAAAAGTACCTTGTTCCTCTGACAAAATACCACGTTCTTCGCACCAGCTGTTTAATCTAGTTGTTAGTATTGAGGAGAAAAAGTTCCTGTTGTGTTCAAGAGAGCGATTGGGTGATAATTTTTGGTAAGTTTTCCAGACATAAATTGGAGAGATCAAAGTTTGACACCACGAGAGGGGTACAACCACAGCACTTAGGTTTTTATTACTGTGATCAAGCAGAAAGTTCTTTATATTCTCAGGTAAGTTTCTGAGGCATTCATTAGTTATAGCGTGGTGCCAGGGGATTTATCGTTTCCACTTCTTATTCCATATCAAACTTCTTGACAGTGAATAGTGTTTTTGCAACCTCCATAGAGAGAGCGCGCCCAGCCCATAGTCATATTATCAAATTTTCTGGGAATTCCTCTTTTTCTCTACTGAAAGAGAAAGCTAATTAAGAGTTTCAAAGCGTAAGATCTCTTAGAATTAAAATTTGGAATACGTTGGATATTACAGTCAAAAATCTCTCATTCTACCGGTTTAAAGAGGCGATTCATCAGCTTTATATGAGCAAAATATGAACTAATCGCGTTCTTTGTAACTAATGACATTTTTAGTTAGTCCCCTCCCTTTCAGCACCTGAGTCCAGTGACGGATTAGTTGAATCCAGTGAGGGATGAAAGATTGCCAACCTAGATTTCTGCAGCCCAGCAGCCTACTCTACTTATCCGTACACATGTCTTCTGTCAGTTTGTTGGACTGTATTCCTTTTTCCCTATTTTTCTGCGTTCTTCTATTTTCTTCTTTTTGTTTATTCCTTCCTTTCTCCCCTATATTTCAATGATTTTTCTTGCGTGCTACAGGCATGTTTGCCTCCATTAACTTATTCTTCTTTCAGATTAGGAATCTTATGCACACACAGCTTGTAAAAAAAAACCTCTGCTTATGTCGATGCCGGGTTTCGAACCAACGGATCTGTCATCTCTAGAGTGACCTCCTTACCGATTAAGCTACGCCGACAGGGCAACTGTGTAGCTTGTATTAAAGTCATTTGTGGGTGTACATTTCATCCTCCCCCATTTGAAAGAGAGGTCAAGGTAACGACCTGACCTTGAGTAGTGGATTTAACGGTTGGGTCCTTGGCCACCAGTGTGAGTCTTCCCTGTTAGAGCGCCATTTGTAAAGAAAAACTTTACTTATGTCTACGCCGGGATTCGAACCAACGGATCTGTCAACGGATCTAGAGTGACCGCTTTACCGGTTAAGCTACGCCGACGGGATAACTGAGTAGCTTATTTTAAAGTCATTTGTGGGTGGACATTACAAGCTATGTGCATCCTTCTACTCCTGTGATTATTAGGAGTGTGTTTCATAATATATATAAAAAGAGTTAATAATTATGTGGGTTGATAGTTGATATGAGATCTTAAGATGCACCATTAAAGGAATAAAATAGAGGAAAGGAAATGAATTCACTCTCTCTCTGTGCTTTCTTTACACTTTCCCCTTTGACAACCCAATCCAGTCTGTAAAATTGTCGGTTGTAGATTTCCGAGATCTTGTAACGGGTGCAGATATTTTCTTTTTGGCGCGAGATCGTGCAGGTCATGAAATCAGTGAGAATCGTGCGCTTCGTATTTGATAAGAGATTGTGGCCCTTGAGCGGTGGCCGCAGTCTCTCTATCGGACTACCGGACTGCTCGTAGTGTTATTTATGGAGAATAGTTCTAATTAAAAAGAAATAAGAATTGGAGCTCGTTATTTCCTAAGATTTTCCTCTCGGCTCGTGAGTCTGATCTTGGGATTGAGGGAAGTCTAGATCAATATTAATGACAAACTCAAAGCTGAGGATTTGTTAAGCAGGGAGCTCAAATCGTAATGCGAAATTATTATGCAAGAGATATTGAAGAAAGAAGAAACACAGGAAAGGGTGTTGACCGTCCGGGGTAGCTGTATTACGTGCAAAGGCTAACAACAAGAAAACGATTCCTGAGAGGTGCTCCTGCCCTTGGTTCAGCATCCGATTGATAGCGAAACATTTGTCATCGTTACCTACGAGTACCAAGGAGGGGATCACGGTTTGTTGTTTTAAGCAAGAGTAGTTTTGATTTCCGAAATTGCGAAGGAAATACAACCACCGACAACATAATGGTACAAAATGAAAAAAAAAAACAAAAATCATGTAACCATGTAACTTTTTAAGAAGTATCTCCTGATAATAACAGAAGTTCTTGAATGTATCGATAGTTAAGGAACAAGACTCGAAGAGGTGCATGGGTCATGAAACCTTTGTGGTTGTCTTTGGATAAAGAAACGATTCGTGAGTTATACGTATGTAAATCGTACGAAATTGTTTAAACGCAAAGCGTTTCGCACAATTCCAATCGCTTACAATGTATTACCTCAATGTCAAAAGTCCAGGATGCAGCCACAGAACGTTCAAGGAACATCACCCGCAGCTTTGCCTTGGGACATGGACGTTAGAGTCGTGATCGTTATGGAATAAGAACGTCAGCAATGCACCAGCGACATCCTGACATTTGGGTCTTCAGCAGTCGTGATGAGAGGCCTTTGTTAGGTCAAAAAGGTTGACTTGGCATTTCTTTTCTTTTTGCTTCCTTTTTAAAAGAGCGATGGCCCGACGCGTACAGCGGTACCTTATGGCTTACGCCAGAGTGAGTTTAGAAACACCGGTTCTTATCTACGAGAATCTGCTTCGTTTTTTCTTTCTTTTTTCGTTCCTCATTTTTTTCTTTGACGGCGTCATCGAGAGGTTGGAATTTATCACCGAGGGGTCGGAGTTCCAAGCTCAGTGAGCAAAGAACGGCGTGAGACGTGGTGCCTGCTGGGGTTGACCAGGTGGGTGGTCTGCGAATGGCCAACCTTCGCTGCAACCCTTTGAGCTTCAACTCGTCAAGGAAGTGCCCGACGAGTGACGACAGATAATGCCATTTGGCAATAGCAACAATAGTAGCGCAGCTTCCCGTAAACACTCCTGGAAGGGGTATAAAAACTAGACGAGCAAATGTTTCAATGTTTCTCTTTCTTTTTTCTCGCCATCCATAATCGTGACACTTAGGGAAACGAACACTTTACAAGATGGTCGGTTTTCTCACACAGATGGAAAGCATTTGTTTAAATTTCAAATAATTCAACATATTGCAATTCTAATTCGTGAACTTTAAGACCTTTTTCCTTAACGATTCTTTTGAGACAGAAAAAAAATGACCTAAATATGTAAAAAAGCGATAGAGCAGACCAATGCACAGTAAAGAACTTTATCATTTGGGAGTTTTGTGTACGTAATCACTATCAAAAAGACTGGGTACAAAACTAAAATGACACTAATTAAGTAGAAAATTTCGTTTTACACTCGTGTTACATTCCAGACCCAGTGGCGCACACGCGGGAAAGGGGAGTTTCGTGTGGTCTCTTCCCCTCCCAGAGTACATGATGTTAGATTAAAAAATTACCATTCAGGCGGTCTCTAATGATACGATGCTGAAAACTCGAGGACGGCCACAAAGTTGATCGATGGTTTAACATATTTAACATGTAAATAACATTGCTTTAAAATTTGTTAAAATTTCGTATAGTTAGCAGGGGAATTTAGTACCATTCTTCCTGCAAAACTTTGGCAAGTTCTGGTAATGATGCTGGAGGTGGATAACGCACTCGAACATTTGTCTGTTCAACACTGACCACAAGGGCTCAATAATGTTGAGATCGGTTGGTTGTGGAGGCCAGGGCAGATAAGAAACATCGTCTTGGTGCTCAGAAAGTCAGTCCTGGACGATGTAAACTGTGCGAAAAGAAGCTTTGCCATTTTGATAAACAGCATCATCATCAGGGAACAAACCTTGCACCATGAGATGGACCTGGTCACTCAAACTGGTCACGTATTCGTTGCTAGTGATGCGCCCTTGCAGGGTAATGATGGATCCGGCAGAATACCACGATATGACTGTCCATACCATGACTGAACCCCCATCATGCTTCACTCTTGGATGGGTAACTCTGAAGCGTAAGTTTAGATAGCGTTCACCAGACGTAAATTCGGCCAGAAGTCGGAAACAGAATAAAGCTGGATTCATCTGACCAAATGCCTTTTTTCTATCTCTCCACAGTCCAGTTTTCGCGACTCTGGCACCACTGTCTCCTCTTAGTAGCATTGTGAGAACTGATGAGAAAGAGAGAGAGAGAGTGGTTCTGAATGGCAAATTGTCCGTAAAAACCTTGCTTGTGTGGAGTTCTATTCATACTGTTTTGGTGCTGATAGGGTTTCTGAGATCAGTGATCAGCTCAGCTGTTCTTATGTTTCATCATAACCTTATGAAATGTTCGTTTGTCTCTGTCATTCAACACACATTGCCGTCTGCGCTGGTATTCGTCAGATGCAGGTTTTACAGGCTTATTGTATGCGGTCAAAATCTTGGGACACTTCTCCTCGTAATACGCCAAAAACTTCCATAATCTTGGTTACAGAAATACCCACCATACGAGACCGAATAATTTGACCGCGGTGGAATTCGGTCATCAAAATTTTCTGCTATAACCACCGAGACATTTATTGTCTTTATTTTCTTATTTATAACGTCTATGAATATCCCATTTAAGACTATTTTGAAATGCAATTCACAACATTTTTACATTTTCAGTTAATTTTATATCTCCTATTGTATTATAATCGCTCACACTTTCATTTTTGCCTTGTTCAAACAGTATAGCATTAGATTTATTGTTATTAAGTTTTAATTGATTGGACTTAAACCATTCCTTACATTTCTTTATTTGAATGCAAGTAATTTCCTTTAATTTCGAGGTATTATTCTCACTAACCGGAAAATTGGCATCATTTGCCTAAACAACAGGTACTGCATTGTCCAATATATTTGGAAAATCATTTTATGTAGATTAAACACAACAATGGTCCCAGAGTCGAACCCTGTGGAATACCCATATTTGCTGTATAGTAGTTGTGTGATTCAACTTTATTAATAATTACATATTGTTTTCGATTATTAAAATAAC
>JJRW01S0006701.1:7464-20642 GCA_001188405.1 Loxosceles reclusa | reverse complement strand
CTTGGTGGGAGGGATTACTTCGTGATAGAGGTTGCAAAGAAAACCTTTGCCCTTTGTCGACGTCGGGACTCGAACCTACGGATCTGTCATCTCCGGAGAGACCGCTTTACCGATTAAGCAACGCAGACAGCTATCTGGCCAGCTTATCATCAAGACACCGACCTGGCCTGGAGTGGTGTAACCAAACGTTTGGTTCCTTGGTCACTAGCGTGAGTCCCTGTTCGTGCGCCATTGTACTGAAACCTTTTCCCTTTGTTGACGCCGGGACTCGAACCTACGAATCTGTCATTTGCGGAGGAACCGCTTTAGCGATTAAGCTACGCCGACAGGTATCTTGGCAGCTTATTATCGAATTTCTTTGCGTTGAGCACCTTACAAAGTTTCATTTGTAACATTCAATAACACTTTTTATTCTCGGATATTGATTACATCAAAGAATGCTGCTCCGTCTAGTACAGAACAATAAATACCATGGTTGTAAAGCATCAGAATTACATTCGTTTGCAAACAATATCACACTATGGAGGACTTGTTGGAAAAGAATGAAACTTTTTATGTGCGAACGTCACATTCATATAAATAAATGATTACAATATTCGAGTACAAGAATAGCTAACTGCGAAAAAATGAACACGTGAAAGAGGCTGTTAGTTTTTTGTTGGGCCACGTCTAGCTTGACTGTGAGATACATGGGAGAAAACAAATAAATTTAATTGACTTGAATTAGTACATTTACCCGATTACAGAGATAGTTCGAATTAATATCTGTATCAAAGAACTGTTACAATGTCTGAATACACCCGTTTTTAAATTGTTTGTAAGGCAGGGAAAATGTCCGTATTGTTTGTGATACCATTGCACAAAAAAAGCATCCATGGAAAAGCAGATCGCGAACGCGCATTCGTTCTCGCTTTCTCGATGTGAAGTAGCGACGAAAAGCGTGAGAAGGTCGCGAAACGTTGACCTTCATTTTCTACAGTAGACTTCAATCATTTATTTTATTGTTCAGAAGCTCAAATAAGAATTGGAGGCAAAAACGTTTTTTTTGTTATTTAGAAGGAGTGTAAATTGAACGGCTCAAAGGGCACCGAGGTCGGAAAACCGACGATGTCCTCGCCGTTGATATTGTAACGTACTTATGGCAAAGAGCGTTTCTGTACGGTTTCCAATTTCTTCCTTATGAAAAAGATGGTAAGGATTCCATATGAGACAGCAGTATTCCAGAAACAGTCTGACAAGTGCGTTACAAAGACGAAAGATAGTAGTTACATTAGTAAAATCACTTGAGCATCGGACAAGGAAATCGATGGTCACTATGGTTGTGAGGTTCATCCCCCAAAAAAGACACAAGAGACTTAGATAATGAGTTACCCACATACATAATTGGTAAAGCTTAATTGGTAAAGCAGTCACTCCGGAGCTGACAGATTCGTGTTTCGAGTACCGGCGTAGGCAAATTGTGTTTGTTCCAATTGGCACACGAATTCATGGAACCACACTTGAGGTCATGGAGACTTGTCCGTTGGAGCCCACACTCGAAGTCAAGCCTGTGTGCCCCGATCCCCTCTCAACGTGGAGGAGGATGTGAGGTTCCCCCCCAAAAAAAGACTTAGTAAGCTGCCCAAATACTCGTTGGAGTAATTTAATTGTAAAATAGTCGCTCTTGAAATGATAGATCCGTGGTTCAAGTCTCGGCATCGGTAAAGTGCGATTGTTACATGGTGTCCCACTGCATGCCTGGCTACAGTGTCTGTAATTCGACCTCGAGATCGTGCATAGTCGTAAAGTTGCGAAGCTGGCGTCCAAGGTGGTCCCATACATTTTTAATTGGCGATAAATCAGACGGTCGAGCCGACCAGGGAAGTGTAACAACCTGGCGGGGATATGTCTGTAACATCCTTGCCGAGCACGGCCGACATCCTGCTTGGAAATGCATCCAGGAAACTCTGCCATGAGAGGCCACATCTTGTAAAGAAAATGCCGAAATTCGAACCTGGAACGTTTAGCTCCGGCGCGACTGCTTTCACATTTGAGCTACGTCAACAAGTATCCCAATAGCTTACGTAGAACTCAATTGTGTGTGGACATTACAATGGCTTTGAAGCAACGGAATTGTTTTAAATTCTCATGTATCTTCTTGCGCATGTATGTCTTTAGTGCTTCCTACTTAATGAATATTCAAACTTTTACATCCACATATTTTCTCTGCAAATTCATGTCAAGTTTGAAATATGTTGCTGTGAAAATTTTATTTTAAGAACGCATAACATTTTTAATTTAACTTATGTCACTCCCCCGAAATAAGAATCTTCAATCTAGATTCTTGTTTTTTACTTCCAATAAACATTAAGTCGACAGAAATAAAATAGTCATTTTATGCATTTGGCTGATGAAAACCATAATTATGTAGCGGAATAATAAAACTTGTTTATCGTGGTTTTTACGAGATATTTGCGAATATAAAATGAAGTTCTTGTTTTTACAATTTTACCACCATTCTTTTGACATAATTGTTTCGAATGAAATGAGAGAAGTTTAAATTAAAGCTGTAAAAATGGCTTTTGTCAGACATTGCTGTAAAATCCACAAAGAAAAAAAAAACATGAGTGTTACAGTATTATTATTTTTATATTACACAGTACGAGTTCTCTTTCATTTTAATATTAAATGCTCTTAAAAGATATGAAATGTGAAAATATTTAAGAAAAACAGGGCTTTAATTGATTTATTTGAAGTGTTTCCGCTGGAAAAGTGTTTTCTGAAACTAACACAACATTTTTCTGAAATGAGCACAGAAACTCTGGAGCTAACACAGCAAACTATCGCATTAAATCAGACAAGAATTTTTGATAGATTTATGCATGCTGAGTTAGTACTAAAAACATAATGTGCATGAATCCATCAGAAATTCCTCTCCGTTTAATGCATGCTGCGTTACGTTTAGAAAAAAAAGATAAGTCGATATCCTATGAATTTTGGCCCTTCGGTGTATATACATATGCTATATAAATAAGAGCTAAGAAAAATTCAAAACTTCAAACAAATACACTGCTTTTTAAATTCATTGAAAGCAAGGAAAAAGATGTGCTTGAGAGAAACCAGGAAATTATAAAATACATAACAACCGAATAAAGAGAACGAAAAAGTGCATTGTTCGTGAAATCGGAGTAGAGACTCAAAGAATTCCTGAAACCAAGTCTCGGTACAGAGAAAAGTATGCCATCGAGAATGTCAGAGACATTTAATTTTCCACGCAGCAGTTTATATTAAAAAAAACAAATGCCATATTATGTGTCTTTTATACAGAAGGACAACCTGAAAAACAGTCGAAGATCAGTTACAGTCACGCCATAAAGATATACTCCAGAGTATCTATGAAACAAGTGTCTAAGGAATTTGTTTTGCACCTTTTCAGTATCAATAGAATATTTCGGGAAAATTGGGTGTCAAACTACGTACTCAAGTTTATAGTGCACGAAAGCATTGAAAAGCAACAATAGAGTAGAAACGTTGTTGAAGTTTTCACAGTTACTGATTAATGTATCCCAAATTTCGACAAGCACAATTCACATCATGAACATGATAAGTGAAAGTCAATTGGATGCCAAATAACACCCTGAAGTCCCGAATTTGTGACACTCTTTTCGAATTGCGTGATTAACTCTGCCCTTTGGCAATTTCCGCCTGTGTTTGGCCTGCTTCGAATCTTCCTATCGCGGCATATCATAATTCTACAGGTAAATGCTGTCTTCATGTCATGTTCACACAATGCCTATCTCGGATTCTTGATTTTTTTCTTAATAACTAGTAAAAAAACTTCCCTTTCATCGACGCCGGGATTCCGACCTACGGTTTTGTCATCTCCGGAGTGACCCCTTTTCTATTTATGCTACGCCGAGAGGTACCTGGGCAGCTTATTATGGAAGCCTTTTATAGGTAGAACTTCACAGACTGCCGGCTCCCAGCGTAAAATCTTGTCTTAAGCAGTGTCACTTCGCATAAATCGATGCCAGCGTCATGAATTTCCATGGCAGACTTGGCTGATACCTGATTTTCTCTGTAACGGATGCCAAATTGGCGCATTTTGAACGAGTGCTCGAAATGTCATAGCGTTTTATCACTTTGTTGCCTAATTTATGGAAACAAGCGTTGTACTTCCCCTCCTCTCTATAACAGTAGAGTATGCAGTGTACGAGACGCACTACATAAAAGCGCTTCGAATTATCCTTAATTACTGTACCATGACTAACCATTAGATCCCTGAATTTCATTTGAAAACCTCGATGATTACACAAAGTGAGCATGAATCGGACAGAAAGTGTTGATGGATTTAGTGATTATTAATGGCTTTTAATCATTTTACATTTTTCTCCAATTTGTTATGTTATCGGGCTGTGTCTGAAATTCAATTCATTTTTGTGACTAAAAATATTTAACCCTAAAAAATGTGCATTGAATAACATTAGATTGGCACTTAATGATTTGTAAACCTTATGCGAAATACAATTAACACAATTAAAAACAACGTTGTACACAAGTAGACTTAAATCAACTCCTGCTGATCGTGGTTTCGGTGGATTACTTAGTATCCACCTTTTTTCAAAACCGACGACTGCACTTTCTTAGTGAACTGACCTCGTGTTTGAGATTGAGTACTGCACAGGGTAATTTACTTCCTTAGTCGGGTATGCCCTGTCTTGGTAAACGATTGATGAACGGTTTCCAAGCGAAGAAAAGGAAGGAAAGCATTTGGAATTACCCAGATTTTCCATACTACATAAAATGTAAAACGTTTCTAAATATTTCACTTCGTGTGGTGAACGTTCCTTTTTTATAATTTTGGCGCTTAAAATTTAAACTATGTTCGTTATGCTTTGCAATAGACGACTGCCAGATTTCCTGTTTTTTTACATAATTTTTATTTTTTCGGAGACAAAATTTAAGAGAACGACAAGTTTCCGTAGTAGAGCATTCAGTGAACGATTTATTTTCTTCGCTATTTCTTTCTAATGCATGGAAAATTCATGACCGAAAAACGAAGAGTGGCAGATGTTAGCAGGTTCATGTTTCACCAAAAAAAAGTTCTCTTTTGCACATTAGCTTTGTCTGAAATGGGAAGGAGAAGGAGGTATATGGGTTGGGAGGAGAGGCGCGTAAGTTTGGAGAGTGAAATTAATTCCGTTGGGAAGTGTTGGAACATCCAGCGTACAGTCCGGATTTGTTCCCCCTGTGACTATCACGATTTTGGACCGCATAAAAATCTTTACAAGGTAAACGTTTTCATTCGGACGACGAAGTGAAAGGTGTAGTGCAGGACTTCCTCAAGAAATAACCTCATTCATTCTACAGCAGGGGTATTGACCTGCTGCTGAAACGATGGGACCAGTGTTACAACGCTCATGGAGATTTCTTTAAAATTTCCAATTAAAGTATTACTTTTTTTCAACTTGTCCACTTTTCATTTGGGCAACCCTTATACATCACACCAGCAGATAGAAGCCAGTTTTGTTGATTCGCGCTTTTTCTTAAAAAGCCGAGACAGAAACTTCTCGGGCGAAACTGCAGTAAGTTCTCTGTATAATGAATCTAACAGTGCCAAACATACGTCACATACTAGCCAAATTGGTAAATTCAAGAGAGGTATTACGTTAGGATACGTGGCGGCGTTATCTTACTGAAGTAGAAGTAAGCAGTAACCGTCTACGGATTTCGTGGATTACTAATTCTAAACAATTTCTTAATAGCGGCTGTTGTTGGCAATGTCCACTGAAGTCGGTAATAAAATTTGTAATACCCAAGAAACGTTGTCTTGTCGGGAAGGTGGGTTGGGGGGGCAGCAGGTCATTCGATATCGGAAAGGGTAAATAGAAAACAGTACGAAGAAAATTATTATCATTTTCATACAACAGTTATGGGTTATTCCACTTTATTTAAATGCTTTTCCCGTCTTTATTTTAATATGTTTTTAGCAGTAGTGTTTGTTTGATGACTCTTTAACTGATATAGTGATAAATTTCCCATCCAGTCCTTGGATCGTGTTTATTTGTCTCATCATGACTATTCTTGTTGAAATGCATTGCTTTTACCTCAAGTAGGAGTATACCAGGATGGGTCAGAAAAGTTGCGAGTACCATAACTTAAAATTGATAATACTGACCATAAATGAACCATAATTGAAAAGTTTGCTAAAGAACGGAGAAACTTTGCATATATTTCTGCGACATGACATAGTTCCCACAAGTACCGAGTTAAACAAATTCGTAATTGTAAATGTATAAATTGTAGTCTCATGGAATTTAAGTTATCTCTCCATTACTAATTAGTATATGCAATAGCTTAAAGATTTCCTGCTTTAGTTCTTGTTCAATTACTTTAGGGAGAAACAGTTTCCGTTCTACTTGCTTCAAATATTTCGGTAAAGTCTGGGTAGTCGCTTCTAGGAATTCTACGCATCCTTTACGCAGCTGAAATCTAGTCCTCCTTCCCATGGGGTCTTCGAATTGAAGATCTGTCTACCTCTTGGGGACCTAAGATGGTTCTATTTGCGCTGCAAAGAAAACACACAGGAAACTTCTGAGAAGTTTGCTAAACGCTAAACTTCAGCCCAAATGTTTTGTTACTCAATTTATTCTTCGCTCGTGTTCAGTGCAGTAACGTTTGAAAAACAGATAAAAATAGTCTTAAAGTAAACATTATGTTTTTTCACTGTTAAACATTGTATTGTAGAATTATTAATGGCATATAATGTAGGATTTTAATTGATAAAGCTACAGACTACTTTTCAAACTAACACACTTCTGCATATAAACTGATGGTATGGTTTTTTCTGGATAGCATATTCGGATACCAACCGAAAGACCCTGGTTAGATCCCAGGTTGGGACAGAAATACATTTAGCATCTCTTAACGTGTACGACAGCTGTAAAACCTGGAAATAATTTGTTTTCACTGTTCAATGGTTTCTTCTTTTGCAGTAAAACGAATCGTGTTTCAACAATTTATATATACACTGTATATCAATAATTGATCGCACACCTGTGTAAAAACATGTGAAGACATGGTGCATTACTTGCTAAACACGGACCTCAACTGTCTCTGTCGCTACAATTCGTCTCACAAATGCCGAGTGGGTTCATATCGGGATTCTGAGCCGGCGAACACCTAAGACTTTATGCCAATGAATAATAGCTGCACGATGCATTTTCTTCTGATACAAAAAACAATCGTTCGTTTCCTAGTACTACCACAATATGGGCAGGACTTAATTGTCTGGAACATCAATGCACTGAGCCTCGTTATGGCATTAAAAATAACAACCAGTGGTCCAAGATCGTACAAGCAAAAAACCCCCAAGACCAACAATCCACCATCTCAGAACTTCACAATTTGTTGTACACACTCCGGTAATATACGTTGTTCAGGCTGTCTCCATGCCCATTCGCTGTAAATCTTGATTTATCACTCTATAAGATTGTTTTCCACTGGTCGACCGTCCAGTTTTAAAACTCTTTCCACCATGTTAATCCAATCCACGTATTAGTTTTTGTGGTATGCGACTTATGAATATTTAAACTTCAAGGCCTATTAAGTAACTTCTGCATCAGCACACTCCACTGCTGCAAACAAAGACTCGGAGAAAGAAGGCACTGAGTTTTCAGCAATACCGTTCTCATGCAGTAGCTTCTGATGCCACATACTCTGATAAAGTTAGTATCTTTTGCGGTTCAGGAGTAAAATTTCAGTTTTCTTAAGACCGATCGAATTCTTTGTCGTTTCCTGTTGTTTAAAACAGCAATACTGGTAAGGGTCAGAATCTAATTTTCTTTTGTAACAGTCACATTTTTCGTTCTTTGAAATTTCTTAATCGTAGAAGAAGAGGAGAGCAAAAGCATCAAAGTTAGTCTCTTTGGATACACTTTTGCCTGAACTTTAAATCCAATCGGCTTTCCGAATGTAGGTTGACATTACTTAATGAGGGAACCGGTGGTACAACAACAGCGAAATCGCTTGAGAATTTTTTTCATGTTTTTGCTCATCTTTGCTACTTTTTTCTGTAGTTGTATTGTCTTGTGGCAAAATAAATTGAAATTTAATTGAATTGGATCACCAAAGATATTGAGGTCAGTGCTTTGGACCGCCTAGTGGAATACACTCACACCCATTTTTCAAGGACCATTTTGTTACAGCTTTTGCTTTATGCCTAAATGTGAATTTCTCTACTGAAATTGAAATGGTTTAGTTCTATATTGACGCCAAAGCGTGGGCAATGTTGAATTATCCAAATTACGTTAATACAGGGTCGCAGTAATATGCCGAAGCAGTGGACTAAGACTAGGAAAGACAGAACTATGCCATAATTATACCTCCTCCAAAAGTCACAGTGGTGCCAAATATTATCCACGTCTAACATGCCCATCAGATCTCCGTAAAATGTGGATTGATTTCACATACGCAGGGTGGGCTTCCATTGTTCTAGTGTGCAATGGTGATGGATTTTGCATTGCAGTATAAACGCACTGTCTGCAACATAGTGTACATCGAAGAAACCAGAAAATAGGTCTCAGTACGCTTTGAAGGACACTCTCGTGCTGTACAACAGAAATACTTGAAGTCTCAGCTTGTAGAACATGCAGTGACAGCAGGTCACGTACTGGATTTCGAATCTCTTGAGGCCATCTTTAAAAACACCTCAAACAGTTGATCGTTTCTGGAATCATGGGAATCTTACAAATTGAAGGAGAAAACAGTGAATGGATTCAATCACCTCTCGAGGTCGTACGTTCACCTCGCTCCAGCAGATAACATCAACACCCAATAACATATTCTTTATGTTTCCCATAGGAAATTTCCAGTGTTTATCCATTTTGGTTAACTCCAGGGTTCTTCACAATCACAGTATATAAAAAGCTGTCCTGCACTTTTCCCAGTTCATTCCCCCTTCGAAGGCCGTAGATGACGGTCGCAACGTCTTGCAACATTGTGATAAGGACCATTGACCGACCTGTGTTTATGATGTCTGTTGATCCTTGTCAGTCCATCTTTACGTAATCACTTTAAAGTCGCAGAAGCACTCTGAATTTTCGTCCACTCAGTGCACACAGTTCTTCGAATTAAAGTTACGAGTTACCGAAAAATATGTGGTTCTCCACTCACAGAATTTGTAAAGGCCAGCTGTTATCAACGTCATACCTGATAAGGAATTGATTTTCAAACTCTAACACTAGTTGTTCATCACCTGCTTGCAACATCTGAGCACGCTGGAATCGATGCGAAAACATGTGGAGTACAGAACGCAGAATCTTGAGGACCGTAGTTTTCGGCAAATCTGTAATGCGTGAAGCACCTTTAGAAGTTACCACATAATCTTCGCTTTTCGTCTCATAGACTTCTACAACAACTTTGACAGGAATAGATGGTCGTCAAGCTCGAGATCGATTCTGATTCTATGTGCAACCTTTTTCTTCAAATTCGAGCATAAAGTACCATATGGTTGTAAAGTTCTCCCCATAAAAGACTTCGAAAATAAGTTTCAGAGATAAACGTCCGCGTAATTAATCAGTAAAGCAGTCTCTCTAGAGATGACAAATCCGTCGGTTCGAACCCGGCGTCGACAAAAAGTAAAGTTTCATTACACAACTTGCATGGAACAGGAATTTGCCGTAGGTACGGTAGGCATTCAAAGTCTCTACAGTATTTTCCCCATGCTAGTAATAATGTTTACCAGTTCACCAAGTTGTTTCTCTATCAGTGTTGTTCACGTCAAGTCCAAGTATCTTATTAAAGAAACACATTTTTCGAATCTCTAATTCATAAAAACGAGTTGCAGTGCTGTACCGTGGTGGTTCATACTTGGCGTTGTGTGATTGTTGCTTCTGCGTTTCACAACGTCATCACTACTTCACTCCTGAGAGTTATGCAAATGACATGTTTCTCTAACCTTATTAGTTGTTGCACATTTTTTTATGTCTATATCTCGTGCCATCTTTTCCATGCTACAGCTACTGTTCCAACGACATTCATGGTTTTTCACTGCGCCGATCACTTGGCAAAGCAAAAAAGTGGGCGCTGCCATTTGAATTTTGAAAAATTTTGTCGCTGTAACGGTAAACCAGAGAGCTCCACATTTCCACATTTTCCTCCTTCTCACTCTTGAGTACATACTTTGAAATACCTATGTCTCCAATGTCATTCAATTTCGTTGAACGGTGCGGCCGCTAGGGGCTCGTATTATCAGCAAAGTTACTTTATGACTACTTTGTATATAGTATAATTTAGAAATGAGATAAACAATTAACAATTTTCTAGAGTCATAAATCCCAATAACCAGACACAACATAAAAATCAATTCTTAATAAAGATGATTTAGTTCAGTTACTATTCTAAGAGGAATATGGCAAAACCAAATTGTTATTAGACGAAGGTACTGAAAGTTGCTCCTCTATTCTTCTCTTAAAACCTCAAACACCTTTTCTTCAATCAATTCGTTCACTAAGCAGTTACAGTTACTTTCAGCTCTATTTGATAACAGCTCAAGTTCCATTTGTAACCTAGCCTTTTCCTTAATCAGCTTCGTGCCATTTTCACTCGTGATTCCACAATAGCCTTTTTCCAAAGACGTCCTCACCAACTACATTAAATCCATACACGATTTCACACGTTTGTATTAACACCTCCTTGTTCTGGACGCTAAAGTGTTTCAGTTCCTTTATTCTGTCAGCATATTCAAAATAACATAACCCCTAGATAAATTTTGCAGTTCTTCTTTGAAGCCTGTCCATTCCAGGTAATCTATAACGAGGTAGTTAAGTCACGTGATTAATATTTACTGAGAAGATGAACAATACACTGTGAAAATTAAAGTAATGCCGTTATTTTAACTTTGCCATACCTCACGGAATCACTTTGGAATCAGAGAAACTGGATCTCACGTGGACCTAGTTTCTCTGATTCCAAAGTGATTCCGTGGAGCCGTGTGCATCGCTGTTTAGCTCCGATTGGCGGAAATCATGTCTGTTGTGAAACGTGCATAATAGAAATATGGCATCCATGGTCACAAGGAAACAGAAAGCGGCATCCTCACTGCTTTCGCACTAACGATTGACGGTATTAAAGAATGGATTTACCAAAAATAACAATAGCCATACCTAACATGAGACCGCATTTGAGAAGCATTGCTTGTAGTGATTTGAACTCCTTCCCTTCCCTTTAACACATTGGCAACGCTCGAGTCAAAAGCCTAAAATTTTCATGCACTTGTAAAGAAAATCTTTACTTGATTGTCGACGCCGGGAATCGAACCCGGAACGTTCTACTCCGGAGAGCCGCTTTAACCAGTTAAGCTGCGTCGACTCTTGTCTATCCAAGCTTATTTTTAAGTCTTTTGTGGGTGGGCATTACACACCTCGGCAAAAAAAAAAAAAAAACTAGAGCAAGGAAGCCGCATTTAAAGATGACGTGCAAAAGTTGAAATAAAAAGAAAAGTCTCGCAAAAAAAACCTCGCTCTCTCTGACTTTACAAGGAGCAGCAGGCCAAATTCTGTGAAAAGACGTTCAGGTCATGGCAAAATTCTGTGAAAAGACGTTCAGGTCATGGCAAAATTCTGTGAAAAGATGTTCAGGTCATTTAATTACAACTGAAATTAAGCACTAAAACCTTAGTGCTTATTTAGAGTGTCATTTGGATGAAATTTGATTAAAGGTTATTCGTGACTTACAGAAATTTTAGTGGTAAAAAGGTACCAAGTTTGACTTAAGGAATTTCTAAGAATAGATAAGTAGAATTAATTTATTAAGCCGATTAAGGCCTGTAATTTGAAAAAGAGTAAATTCCAATGAAACTTAAAACGTTAACCGTTAGAGAGTAAAAAATCTTGTATGCAATAAAGTACGGAAAGTACTAAATTTTGTGATACAAATATGAGGATGTATTGAAATTTGCATTTTTGATTTATGTGCAAGTGAGCACTTCTAAATGAAATTGATTTTCGTGAAATTTCGCATGCATTTCGTTTGTGACTAAATAAACAATTTATTTATATATTATTTCTGTTTTAGTCATTAGCTAGTTGCTACAATTAAGTATTACTTAAGTTTGAGATTTATTATTCTATTATTCCAGTTGGTGTATTTGAAATTTTGAATATAATTTACTGCAGTCATGAGTATTAAACGCTCCTGTAGAGTTATGAGCCTAAAAGGCTCTGGAGATTTGTTTTCTGATACCGTTAGTGTTCATACTTTTGATTTTGTTGCAGAGTCAGTGCGCTGCTGGCCGAAACTCATGAACTGATCCTTGCACTTGGCGCCCAACTGCAAACGAATCCGACTTTGGCAAAAAGGCAGTTTCTTTTCAACGGCGCCCGAACTTATGGATTGACACTAGTGGCCAAGTACCCAATCGTTAGGTCCACCACTCGAGGTCAGGTCAGTGCCCTGACGTCTCTCTCTCTCAACGTGGGGAGGATACAAGGGTCTCCCCATAATAGTTCCATAATAAGCGGCCCAGATACCTGTGAGGATTAGCTTAATGGGTAAAGAAGTCTCTCCGGAGATGATAGATCCGTAGGTTCGAATCCCGAGGTTGACAAAAGGGCAAATTTCTTTACATGCTCTAACAAATACGTTTCGGATTCTGTAACAACTCTTTGTGAAACATATAAATGATTGCAATATCTATTTCTAAGTGAAACGTTTTACAATATTCCTATGAGCAACTTGATACCATTTTTGGAATTTGCTACAGCAGCAAAGGGAAAATGGAATTTCATGTAACGCGCAGAAGTAAGAAGCAGGTTCTCTGCTTTTGCAATGTGCTTGGTGCAGCGGAACAGCAAGAACACTTTTCGAGCAAGACGAGAAGAGGAATTTGCATTAACTTCTGGCCTGATGCACTTCAGTTCGTCGCGAAAGCCGAATTCCTGTTAGCGCTTCAAGTATTGGCTTAGCGGAATTTTGTACCCTGTGTGATATGCCGAGACGAGAAATCAGCTTTAGAACCGAAGCTTCAGGCATGATCAAAGCTATGTCAAGAGCACATGATGACTGCTGATGGTGGGCATCTTTGTGCTAATGGTTAATCATTAAGCTGTAGTTAATGATGGGTAAAAATGTCGAACATTGCAAAGGTAATAGGAGAAACTACCGAACAAAACATTTTGAGATAAATAGTCCAATACTAG
>JJRW01S0006684.1:12543-22697 GCA_001188405.1 Loxosceles reclusa | reverse complement strand
GCTGCGGTTAGATCATGGATTTTCCCTTAACATTCCCGAAATACCTCAGGATTATCAGCATACGCTTGATACACGTTGTCAAGGGCTATCTGCGGCGTGTGCATGTGTGCATAAAGACATACCTGTATATTTATTTATCCAGGTGCATAAGAATCGCGATATATGCGCAAATAAAAGTCAATTCCAGGGAAAGGGAAAGCTTTCAAACATAAAATACGTCTGGGCATGCACAGCAGGAGTATTTCGTGACACAATGCTTGAAGGTCCATTGCCAACATTTGATTCGATGTCGCCAAAAGCCTCAAAAATTCCCCACACAAGTCATATTTATTGGTTGGACGCTTGCGGAGGCCACGAACCCGCCTGCACTAAGTGCAGAACCCCAGACACTGTTAGAGTGATGCGTGCGTGCGTAAGGCATCGTTTACTTGGTGAGTAACTGGGGCGTTTGCCCCCGCAAATCGCTCTGTTCTGCTCAGCAACATGAAATGCTTTCTTATCATATTTTACACTTCACAAAAGACGACGGCCGTGGAAGAAAAAAAAAAAAAAACGCATTCAACGAACTGCTCCACATTCACCGCCCGAAAGTTGCACACCTCCGGAGATCTACAGCTTTCGCTCTCGGACAATGCACCCTGCGTCACGCACTCTCGTATACTCACTGCATAATATTTATTATATCAATATCTATATTTGTCCTTCTATCCCACGGTAAACTTCAACTAATTCCCAGAATGATCACTAAAGGAACCGTATATTCTCGTCTAAAGCCCTGTTCACACGCGTTCAAACAAGTCTGACCTCAGGTATTGTGACTACGTGATATCAGTATTCAACTGTAGCGCGGCCATTACAAAGATTCAATAGTCTATGCTAAGTAATTGTTTAGTCAATTTAATGGCATAGTTTGGCATCAGACACTCATTGTCCATACAAAAAAGTTGCACCTAGAAGAAAGGTACTGACATGAATGAAACTTACTCGGTAGATGTGAAATTGTTGTTGTTGTTGTCGTGTCCATGTCCAGTGGGAAACAATCTATATAGAGCCGAAAGCGTTGAAAATGATGGTCGCAAGATCCGGAGCCTGGGCAGTGTAGAGGAGATCTTGTGGTGGCGCTCCAAGCTGGAAGAGAGAGGCCATTTTGGCCTGGCAGACAAAAGCATGGTCAGGCGTTAACTGAGTTTGCGGACATTATCAGCAGAAGGTGTAGGATCTTTAGAAGTGATCAGGAGATATCCTTCATGTCCTTAAGATGGCCAGCACGGGGTCTTGCTATTACGGAAGACAGATATCTAGGGCAATTGAAGTCTGGGATGAGAGGCCTCTTGAAAGGCTGATCAAATATTCTCCTCCTAGCGGCCGCGTTCGCGTCCTCAAGGGTGATGGCGAGAGGCTGATCTAGGTTCCGAGCCTCTTTAGCAAGGATATCAGCGCACTCATTGTCCTCAATGCCCACATGAGCAGGAATCCACTGGAGAGTACATGGTTTATTGATTTGGCCAAGAATGGTATTGATGCCATGTGTTAGGCATGTTTCACCATTACCTATGGCCTCAAGAGCAGATCTCGAGTCCGAGAAGATGACCAGTCCTGTCATTGAAACGTCCGAGTACTGAGAAAGACAGTAGCAGAGTGCTTCTTTAATTGCGATCAGCTCGCTAGTGAAGTTCGAGGCAATATGGCCTGAAGGAATTGTGAGATACGCAAATGATTCAATTTGCGCAATCGGGTGCGTACCGGACCCGAATAATCGGACGATGGTGGAAAAAACGCGACTTATCGGACCATACGATGGTTTTCCAGTCTTCTACAATTCACCTTCAGCAGGTCTTTGCAAACACCGCCCGCGTTTTGCGGTGCGGGTCTTTTATTATATAGACAATAACTAGACGTCTGCTGCTAATTCCCAAATCCCTCATACTCCAACGCTTGGTCCTTACACACAGAAGGTGGTGAGTGCAGCCTGGCTATATATCGTGACCTTATTTGCTGAAGAGTAAGTAGTATCCGTCACGGTTGGTCTCAGTGACTGTGGGCCATTCGACGTCGTCTCAGTACATTCACTACAGGCTTCCGTCCACATGTACGATTACTGGCGGTTTTTTTGCAGTCTCGACACACAGTACAGACGGTTTGCCGTGAAAACCCCAAAAGAGCCACCGTTGCGTAAACTGCTCACCCAAACTTCCTCGCTCTTACTGTTTGTCCTCTATCAAACTCGCTTAAATCCCTACTATTGCCCATTTTTTCGCGCTGCCTGCTATCTCCTGTCGTGTACGCTACCCAGCTATTTATAGACGCCTAGGAGCAAGGTCCGCAGCTGTATCTTTACTAGGCAGGTAGTCTGTGGGTTATTAGTAGGTTATTGGTAGGTAGTGTGTGTATACACAGCACCGTGAGAGCTCCCCCCCTCCCCATGAAGAATGGGGCCTGTAGCACGTGCTTCACGTGTTACTTGGTTAAACCCTTTCTGACGATACAAAACTGTTATTAAGGAATAAACTACTCTTGAAGAGAGTGGTGAATAAATGGAACAGATACAAGTGCATGCTGGAGTGGCAATAATGTTAGTAGACCAGACAGGTAACTAAAAACTCGGCACGACATCTTGAGTTGTTTTTCTCCAAGCAATAAAAACAATCAACAGGAGCTTTTCTTTCGTCCCTCCCCCCACTTTGTTCATTGATTTTGTTCGTTATTATATGCTATGTATATTTCTGTGTATAAGATTTGTACAGTATATTTCCTACGAATTGGAACTATAATCGCTTAATGTTTCCTGATATAGCTTGAGATAATTTTCTCTCAAAATGTGCTTGAAATTTAACTTTAAACACGTGGTTTCTTGGTTGGTTAGAATTCAATGGCACAAGGACCTATACAGTCATGCTGTGCCAAGCACTATAAAGAAAACTTTACTTTTTGTCGACGCCGGTATTCGAACCGACAAATCTCTCATCCCCAGAGCTCTAGAGCGGGCGCTTTAACCGATTAAGCTACGCCGACACTGCAATTCTATGCTTATTTTGAAGTTTTTTGTGGGTGTACATTACATCCTCCCCCACTTGAAAGAGAGGTCAGTGTATAGAGCTGACCTCGAGTGGTGGACCTAACGGCTGGGTCCTTGGCCATTGGTGTGTGTCCCTGTTCGGGCGCCATTTGTAAAGAAAAACCTTATTTTTTGTCGACGTCAGGATTCAAACTGACGGATCTGCCATCCCCAGAGCTACAGAGAAGCCGCTTTAACCGATTAAGCTACGCCGACAGTATTTTTCTGTCGCTTATTTTGAAGTATTTTGTGGGTTGACATTACAGCACAAGGTAAGCGCAAAATACTAAACAGCTCTGGCACCTCGGCAACGCCACGTCACTCACCGTGTTCACCAAAAGGCTCATCTTTTTAGTGAAGACGGAAGAAACGGAAAATTGCTAGGCCAAGCTTAGGCTATCCAGGGACGCCACTCCCCGACCAGCAAGATGCTAATCCATGAGGGCTACTTTAAAGACAATGTTTTTTCCCCTCAATAATCAGGGTCAGCCATGTTGAGTAACCTGTAACTCCAGGGCCATCTTCGGAAAATCCAAACGGACACAATGCATGGGATTAACCATCATTAATGCAAAAATGATGGCAGTAACACATTATATTAATCTTAGGGACTCACTGAAATCCTTCTTTGTATTTACAAAATGTGCTTTTGAGGTCAATTGAGGAAGAACATTCGTCTTCTAGCTGTTGTATATAAATAGGAAGTGAGCAAAAGTCCTTTGCGTTGCACTCCCGATACTGTCACGCGACATGGTGCAACGAATATGCAGCAACCGTCACACATTGAGTCCCATTCCTGGAAGAAGCCACACACCCAGACCTGGTGTTCAAGACGGTCTTGGTAGCTCTACTGCATTGCCTGCATCTGATGTTTGTGGTCAACTTTACATACACATGCTGTTTGAAAAACGTTACATTAATAACTTATTCAACTTTATAAAGGAAAATTTCCCTTTTTTGTCGAAGCAGGGATTCGAAACTAGATTTGTCACTTACAGAGAAACCGCTTTTCCATTTAAGCTACGCCGACGTTTATCCGAGAAGTTTATTTTCGAAGTCTGTTGTAGGGAGAACCTTACATCATCCCTCAAATTGAGGGAGAGGTCAGAAATATGACCTGACGTTGAATGGTGGAACTAACGGTTGGGTCCTTGGCCACTTGTGCGAGTCCATAAGTTCGGGCGCCACTGTAAAGAAAATTACCCTTTTGTCGACGCCGGGATTCGAACCTATGGATCTGTCATCTCCGGCGAGACCGCTTATCCATTTAAGATACATCGACGTTTATCTGGATCTGGGAAGCTTATTTTCGGTCTTTTGTGGGAAGAACCTTACAACTAGCAGACGAGTGTAGAAGCATTTTACCACTTCCGTTCCTACCTTTATCCTGCCTGGTATTGGATGGGTAATAAATCAAATATAAAATCTGAATACCATTAATGGTGCAGCAATTAAAAATTGTACGAGGGACTCATATCGTTACCAACTGGAAACACATCCTACATAATTATATTACTAACTAGTAAAAATTTACATTATTATACTTGTAAAGAAATGTGCCCTTTTGTTTACACCGTGATTCGAACCTACGGATCTGTCATTTCCAGAGTGACCGCTTTATCTATTAAACTACGCCGACAAGTACCTGGGCAGCTTATTTTCGAAGTCTTTTGTGGGAGAACTTTACGTACTTAAAATACGGGGCTTGAATTCCTGCCCCCTCTTTCTTATACTATGATACCAAACATTTGAAAAAAAAAAGCCCGAAGAGAAGAAGTTTCAACTCACTGCTGTGGGTTTAGGATGTAAATCATCAGTTACTACCCACACCTGTGGCCCCTCCGCGACTTTTCTCGGAACAGTGTCCATTAAAAGCCCTATCACGAAAAAGCCGTCACAATATTTCACAGCAATTTCCACGCACAAGCATTTTCTCGCAGCAAGCGATACCGGTCGGAGGGAAAACGTAAAAGCGAACGCAGAAGAATCAGTAAAACTGGCAGAAGAAACCGCTTCTTTGGCACCTTGCCACGAATTTGATAGCAGAAAGTTATGTGATATGTCCTTGCTTGCTCGCTACCACACTTTTCTTTGCAATCTTCACGGTCAACGTGTGACAAGGAATGAAATAATTTCCAAAGAGAAGTGAAGCAGGAAGAAACTCAGGAAGAGTAGCGACAGATTCATCGCGACAAAAGACCGGCGACAACCTTTATAGGAACTATAGGAACAAATAAAATCGGAAAAGGGGACAAAAACCGTAATTGCGGGATGAACATAATCAAGATGCAAGGTTGTAAATGAAATAAGAAACGTATTTTTTATGGTTGCACAAAAAGAAAAAGAAAGTGTCTCCACATAAATTAACAAAATATTAAAGAAAGCCATTGTTGTTGTGGATG
The DNA here is from genome assembly GCA_001188405.1 of Loxosceles reclusa. Classification (NCBI taxonomy): domain Eukaryota; kingdom Metazoa; phylum Arthropoda; class Arachnida; order Araneae; family Sicariidae; genus Loxosceles; species Loxosceles reclusa. The sequence continues at coordinate 17,240 of JJRW01S0006684.1, read as the reverse complement.
AAGAGGTCATGGGCATTATTAGGTTCAAGTTCATTTTTGACAACATGTTTGTTCAATTCCAAACCAAAATTTTCAGCAAATGACTGGAGCACCTATGGGTTCTAACGTATCTCCAATACAGGATGAAGTCTTTATAAATGAATTTGAACGATCAGCGGAAGAAGCAATGGTAGAGTATCCTAAGTACAGGTGAAAATATGTTGACAATTGCTTTGTTACATAGGAATATGACGAACAAAACTTCTAGATATTTTTGCATAAACTCAATAAACTTCCCCAAACCGATGAAAGGCTTATGTACTTATATGTAATTGTAATTAAAATAGATAAAGAATTCAACACAACAATCTTTTGTAAGCCTATATTTACAAGTCTGTCTATTAATAAAAATTTAAACCATCATCCTCTCTCTCAAAAAAAAAAAAAAAATTAGTATTCTTTCTCGTATAAAGGGAACAAAAAATACCTATCCAAAAGATGAGTACTTGGATCAGGAGTTGACCAATATTAAAGAAGTTTGCAAACCAAACAAGGTAACAAAACGTGCCAATCAGATGCCAAGCTCGTACAGCCATCTGAGGCGAGCAAACCTCTCAAAAGAATCCGTTCATATGTTTCCCCCGTAATTCGGTTTTCCCAAGTTTATAGAATATATACTGTCGCCTAACACCTTCTTCCTCATTCGCTTGATAAAGGACAGAGGTGATGGTCGAAACGTCGCGATTCTTGGTTGATACCGTTTCCGCGTTGTCATCCAACTTGTAGCTTTAGACCAGTGACGAATCTTCCATCCATGACTCTAGTCATTCTTTAGCGTAGTTCAAATTAACATCTCAGACTGAACTGAAAAAAAAAAAGGTCTTGCAAAAAAGGTTAACTATAGCCTTTACTCACGAAACATATTTCAAGAAACTAAATATTTCCAAACATCGTTACGGCTAATTCTGATATAGAAAATGTAAAAACAAACAAAAGCAATGAATGACGAATGACACTGTTTAAAAATAAAACAAGAGAAGAAGCAAGAAACACTACACCTTCCAAAAGAAAACGAGAAATTTCAAAATATACTTCATAAGGAAAGCGGTCAAGCACATGTTTTGCAATTCCTTCGGAGAATCAAATTTTTTTATACATGCAAAATCCCAACTGTACGTCGATCGATGCTTTCTGCGAGCTTCTTTTCCAGTTACACTGAACCACAATCAGTAATTTCCCTTTTATACATCTATGTGTACAGAAAAAACAAATCCTCACGCTTTAGTTCAAAATGTTAAGGCCAGCGTGAGGCCAAGAAGTCTATTCAAAGAAAACTCTATGCTCGACAGGAAACTTAGGTTAAAGGCCATCTAAGTTTATATCACTTTAAGTTGCCACAAACTGCTTTCGGCGTAAAAACACAAAAGATAAAAGTTCAGCCAGAAACCGAAGATATTATTTTTTCTTGAAATTACTAATATCCTTTTTTCTATTCGCTATTTTTGAGAACAAAACAACGTTTTTCTACATATCAGTACTTCTTGAGGTTGACCAGACAAAAACTGTCCACAAACGCAATAAAATAGGATAAATTTCTCTGTCTGGAAACAAAGAACAGCACGTGATATCGCAGAAATTATGGATAATGTTTTCACATACATACATAAAAAATAGAAAAAAGAATCCCAGTCTTGTTCGCCGTTTATTCGTCTGCGGTTTGGTGGTATGCATCTGTATGAACGCGCATGCGTAAGAGAAGCACAGAAAGAACGGTTTTAGGAAACGCGCAGCACAAAAGCATTGACATTAAATGGCTTTCGACAATATCAAAAGTAGTACAATGGTAATGCAATATCTAAAACAAAAGTGCAGTATACATATATATAGGTACTGCAAATGTGTGGATACTCTTACAAACTCAAAAGTGCTTATAAACGCAAACGAAATTTGAACATCTACCTGAGGAAGGATGGAGATTTCCAACACTCTGTTGTCAGAGCGAGAGAGAGAAAGAGTGTATGTGGACTGGAAATTACGTGTTAAATTTTGCCTGTTGCAGTAAGGCAGGCGTAAGTGCCTTATTCGTGTTCTATACCCTCCCCCCATTTCTGTACGCTGCTTATCTTCACTCCCGTTCTCTTACAAGACGTTACGGGGGTAACAAGCTGGGTTTGTTAGCTGGTCCTATGTCTCCGTGATATGAGCATTTGAGAGAACCTACGCTGACCGCCATAAACTGCATGATCAGTCACTTGTGAAAAAACTATTCCTTCGTTCCCCATGAGGAAGTTGTCATTTGTTTGATGACTGTGAGAATGGTATGACATACCACCCTCACGATAATAAGCGGACATTTTTTTTTTAATTGTCACTTAGCCAGTTTGCCACAAATGGTGCTATATCGAATCTTCATGGAGTCTTTCGGTGTTTGATTTCATCTCAAAATGATGATGAATGGAATCACGGAAGTTACCTATTCGTCCAAGGTACCAGCAGAGACTTCAGTGACAGAAAAGCAAAAGAGAAGGCATGGACGATCAGTGAGATTTAATGCTAGGTACCCTTTAACATCCACAGATTTCCCAATCTTCTAAGTCGCAGTGCCAACGTTCTTTAGTCATAAACACGCTCGTGAACCGACCACTGTGTCAAATACACTGTAGCAGTCGCGCACCTGGAAAATAGATGGATCGTGTCGTGATTAAAAGGGACAACAGCAAGGAGGGGAGAATGAAAAAGACACGAAAGTAATGTGAGATCCAGCAACACCATTTATTGTATCAATAGAAGTCCAGAACATTTACAGATTAATAAGGGGTATGGCTGCCCCGGGTGACGATGCATGTGGAAATGCGGTCTGGCATGGATGCATACAAGCGTCGAGTGCTGCCCTGCCAGATACACGGTAATTGCGCAGCCAGTGCAAGCACGCTTTGCGATGGCTGGAGCTGGCTGCCGACCATATTCTAAACATGTTCGAGGCGAGGAGATGTCGGGCATACGGGACAGCCAAGGAAGGGTCGAAACATTACGTAGACAGTCCGTAGAGACGTGCGCTGTGTGAGTAGAGTCATTATTATGCCGGAATATAGTCCTTCGGAAGGTCCACCAGCATTCGTACTACAACAGGAGGCCGCAGGATATCATCGACGTAACGTCAACCGGTCAGGGTGGTGCATTAGGATGATTAAAGATGATCACACGCAATAGGTCCCCACACAGTAACGCCAGGAGTGATGGACGTATGCCGCTCCACAACGACATGGGTTGAGCAGTGTTGGTCAGGCTTCCTTCACACACGGTTGCGCCGATCATCCGGGGCAAACTTGAACCTTAATGCATCGGTGAACACGATACGACTCCAATCCGTTACATTCCACCCGTCACGGTCGCAACACCACAGCAAACGTTGTTCTCGATGAGTCGGCGTTAATGGTAGACACTGTAAGGGCCACCGACACTTCAGGGATGACGATTGCCTCCGCCAATCGTTGTCCAATAATGCTTTGTGACACTACACGTCTCGGAGATGTTGGTAGATTCCGCTGAATGGTGGATAATGCAGCTGTCGGCGTGGTTCTGGCAGAGCACTCGATGACTAGTCGTCCTCCGCCCGATGATTGACGCCTTGTTGGATCCAGTGCTGATCGTCTCACTGCGTCATCGCTCCCTCCCTCGTGCCTGGCGATTCGTCGATATGGCCAACCTGCTTCTCGGAAGGTGATGATGCGACTTCTCCGACACTCGCTCAATTGCGTGTGACCTCGTCGGGTGGGTCTCCGTGACATTCTCCTTGACTACGGCCAACAGCACTACCACAGAAATCCGTCCAAACTGACACGGAGGACGAATGCTGGTCTTTTTGTATGCTCCGGCGTGCTAGCTTGCGGTGCGCGCTGTACACGCGTTCTGGGTGTTCACTTGGCTGGGCATTTTTAATACCGTACATAGCTGGGTCGGAGTATTTACCTGTCGCGTTTCACGACAAATCATTGCGTTATCGCGGTGTGCGGATTTTTTTTTTTTTTTTGCTATAGTGCATTACGATAACTCAAGGGTGCCTTATTGGCGTTTTTGTACATAATAATTTTCTATATCAATTATCAATTTTCTGCACATTAAAACATATCGGGTGTCCATTGATATTGTTTCGGATACATATTTCCCCTCTACCCTTACATTCTTTACTTTCTATTCTATAACTTTTGAACCCAAGTTGCTAATTCAAGAAGTTGAAAACCATTGTTGCGCGTAAATGAAGATATCATTAACGATGGAAGACAAGATTGGAATCATTCTAACGTTTGAGAAACGCAGCTACCTCATCATCCCCACAGACTTATTACAGTTAACACACAGGAAGACGACCAATTTCCAACGAACACAGCACTATCTCACTCTTGATATCCAAATTCCGTGAAACTGGGACGTTGGATGACAAGCCACGTAGTGATTAGCCTAAACCTTTCAGCGACGATGCAACCTTAACAATGGTCTTGTCATTCGTTGCAGAGTCGACAAAGCAGAACACGACGACGTCTCTCAGCAAAATGTGGTATGAACCAATCATCTGTGATTCTTCATACCAATACCTGTATGTGTGTGTGTGGCAACCGTTCAAGATCCAGCTGTACCAATGACTATCAGAGGGCAACCCTGATAGAAGTGTCGAGTAGAGGTCTGCACGAGCTCGGATCAGGCCCGATGGGACCGGCCCG
>JJRW01S0006669.1:64190-76656 GCA_001188405.1 Loxosceles reclusa | reverse complement strand
AGTTCAATTCTAACTTTAGCTAAGATTAGTTAGAATCATTTTGGAATTGCATATTGTTGTACTACTAATTTTAGGCGTTGCTTAATTCGCTTAAATGATAAGCAAATAGAAGAGATAACGTAAGACGTGTCACACTATCGCAGAGTTTCTCATACTGTTTTTCAAATCAGTAGTTGCGCTTTTTTTAACTTTACTTTTAGAGATAATGTTAAGTACAACGTATTAAATATAAAGGAATTTTAACTTATCACGGAACTTGTTTGTTGTTCTGAACATAGGAGAAAATATACGGGCCGGGTGCGCGTTTGTACGAGTGTGGTAATGTACGTACGTATGGATACATACATGTACAGTTCGTTTGTGTTGTTACTCACGAGTCTACATTTTATTGTAATTTCTTCATGCTTTCACAACGCGTGTTTGCTATTTGACTAGGACTTGACGACCTTATCATGACCTTGACCGTGTGATGAAGCAAAGAGCAAATTACCATGCACTTTAGTATCCAGTGTTGTTCAGAATTTTGATTGCCAGCTGCTGGCATTCGTTTCGAATTTTGATCCCTGTAGTTTAGAGAAATGTGAACGAAATTCTAAGTGGGTAAGAAGACACTTGAATGCATTTATTGGCCCTTTTGTAAATAATTGTGAGGAAACTATACTTTAAAAAAAATGCAACTGTATACCACCCCTTTCTATAAGAAATAGTGTTGATGTCTGCCACAGAGTGTCAGCTGCGGAGTAGAATGCATTACTTTCTTCTTGGAGTTGCGTTCGTCAGAAAAGCTTTTAGAAAACAACAGCATTTACATATAACGAAGGACTAATGTAACACTGTCGTTTAACAGTGAAACTAAAGGTAATTGAGCACCGCAGAAGTATAAATTCCAGCACTTTCAGTAGTATAGTTATTTAATGTAATCTAAGCTTGAAGAAAATATTATTTTTGCATAGATAGGAACATTGAAATTTTCTATCAATAATTACATGTGGAGCTTATAAGATGCGATTAAAATGTAATGTGGCGTTCTTAAGTTATCAATTTCTCTAATTTTAGTAAATTAATTTCTGTGTGAGCGCTTTCAGTCATAGCTACCACTAATTAAACTAGTTTTTCGTAGTGTATCACTTAGAGTGATAAAACCGAAGTTTACTGTGATGTTCTATCCAGAACAGTAGGTTCATTCTGGTCACAAAGAAGCTAATAATGTACAAAGTTAAATGATACTATATTGTTCTTTGTGTGATTTCAGCTAACTACTGTTGAAACGATTATATTTAAAATGATTTTTCAAATTTGACCACTGCATTTGGAGTACTGAAGTCCTTAAAGGGAACTGACAACAAGTGAATGATTTGTGATGTGATATTCTCTTAGAGTGTTTATCACCTAGCAAGTTTGTTGCGGCGTTTCCTTGATCCACAACCGATACTAAGCGGTTTATTTTACACGATTCCTTGGCGTTTCCTTGAAGTATGCACTCAGTGGAATTACCGATATTGGCTTTGTATCTATCCTTCGGACGAATTCATGACCTTTTCAAGACTTTCCGTTCCATAAATAGATGATACCAATATTTTTTGGAAGTGACAACTCCATCGTTAACTGTAGTGATTTAATCGCGACTACGCTTGAGTGGACAGTACAAAAAAAAGAAAAAGTCTCCTGCTTTTATAAGTAGGTGTAAAGAACTTGCGGGTCACCAGTTACGGAGGTGACCTCGCATAATTGACATATTAAATGGTATAATACCATATTACTCCATTGGGTTTCATTAGTTGGCGAATCTTAACTGCAACATTCAATACTAATATTTATTTACAAGAGACAAACATGAAGAAGTAAAACCCACTAAAGATTACACAATAACAGAAGGCATAGATTTTTTGGCGTGGCCTCTCTAGAGGCAGGAGACGGCGAGAGTGTCTCTTTCTCTTCTTGTGGAAAAGACCTCTGCGTGCGTGTGCAACACCAGCCTGGGGTTACTGCTCCATCTGCATACCAGAGCTAAGCTTCGTTGAGAGGTTTATATCTACACGTGCTCGCTAGCTGAGCTATTTCTTAGAAAAGTGGGTGCGCCCGTGGAATGTACCGAAAAGATTCGCAACGAAGCACAATCTTCGAAAGGAGAGACAAACTGCAGAAAAAGTAATTTCGGTGAAAACAGTCCGCCAAATCACCCGCCGCCGAGTGGACTAAGTGGACACGTAATAGTCCGTAAATCGCACCTTGCGTCCACTTCAAGTGGTCTTCACCCGGGATGATGTGTTTGGTGGCTCGAAGTCGGAGGAGTTTCCTGAAGGAGGTGTTATGGAAGTGAGCTCGTCCAATTCCACTGGTGCTAGGTGGGCCGGCTTGATTCGGTCAATTGAAACGTTGATGACCTTGTTATTCACTTTGAATTTGTAGCACTTATTTCTGCGTGAAATCACCTGATAAGGACCATCATAGGGCTGCTGCAGTGGTCGTCGAACGGTGTCATTTCTTAAAAACACATGTGTGCACTTTTGAAAGTCATGGTGCACAAAAGACTTGTGATTCGAATGATCAGAAGTTGGGGAAAGCTTGAGGTTCCTCATAATGTCCCTAAGGTTGTTCACAAAGTCACTCGTATTTACTTCTGATGTCGAATCAGTGAAGAAATCACCTGGCAATCTCAATGGGGTTCCATACACAAGTTCTGCAGGTGTACATTTGATGTCTTCCTTGTAAGCTGATCGAAAACCGAGTAGGACAGTGAGAAGTACTAAGATCCATTTTTGTGTCTGATGACATTTGATTGTAGCTTTCAAAGGTCGGTGGAGCTGCTCAATCAATCCGTTTGATTGTGGATGATAGCCTTTTGTTGTCCTAATTCTTTGGAATCCCAAGGATTTGGCCAGCTCTTTGAATAACGAGGATTCAAATTGGCGGTTGTTATGGTTGCTGGTATGCCAAAATGTCTTATCCAATGTGTTAAAAGGGCTTGGGCCACAGTGCTTGCAGTGGCGTCGGCGAGTGGTATTGCCTCTGGCCATCTCGTGAATCGGTCGATGATCGTAAGGTAATAATAAAATCCTTCATTTGGTGGAAGAGGACCGATCAAGTCTAGATGAATATGCATGAATTGTGAGGAAGTCAACGGGAACTGTTGAAGTGGAGATTTTGTATGTCGTGTGATTTTAGATTTCTGGCAGGAAATGCAAGATTTTGCCCAGCGGCTGCAGTCTTTTTTTATGGATTTCCATGCATAGCGTTTGCACATAAGACGTACGGTTGTACGTATGCTTGGGTGAGCCATGTTATGTAAGACATCAAATACATCTTTTCTGTGTTGTTTGGGTATGTATGGTCGTAATGATCCAGTGGAAGAGTCACAGAAAAGTTCTATGTTGGTATCTGGTAAAGAAAACTTTTTTAAAGTTAAGGAGGAATTATTTTGTAGTGTTTGCAACTCAGTGTCATGTTGTTGGGCTTTAGCGATAGCAGCGTAATCAACTGATGCAGGAATTGAAATTGTTTGTATGCGTGATAATGCATCAGCTGAAGTGTTTTCAGTACCGTGTACATGTTGAATGTTTGTAGTAAATTAGGAAATAAAATCGAGTTGACGGTACTGCTTCGGTGATAATTTGTCTGCCTTTTGTCTGAATGCAAATGTTAGAGGTGTGTGATCCGTGAATAACGTAAATTCACGGCCTTCTAACATGTACCTGAACCTCTTAATTGCTGCGTATGCTCCCAGTAACTCTCGGTCATATGCGTTGTATTTGCACTCTGTGTCTGACAGCTTCCGAGAAAAAAAAGCTATGGGTTCAATTTTGTTGTTTGATCTTTGACTGAGGCTCGCTCTGAGTGAGTGATTCGATGCATCTGTGTGAACTATTAAGTTAGCATTCGTGTTAGGATGGGCTAAAAGTGTTGCTTCAACTAAGTCCTTTTTGCACTTATCGAAGGCTTCACGAGCTTGAGGGGACTAGTCGACTTTTTTTCTCGTTTCTCTTTGATCTTTTTAAGTATTCTGTGAGAACTGCTTGAGTTTCTGCTGCTTGTGGCAGAAAACGATGGTAGAAATTAATGAGGCCTAAGAATCATCGTAAGTCTTTTATTGTTTCAGGTAACTTGTAGTTTTGGATTACCTGGACTTTTTCAGTTAAGGGTTGTGTACCCTCTTTGGAGAGCTTGTGGGCTAGGAATTCTACTTCTGTTTCACCAAAAACACATTTGTCAGTGTTAAGCTTTAACCCATAGTCACTCAGTCGTTGAAAGATTTTGGTTAAATGTTGTTTGTGCTCCTCCTCATTGTCTGAGAATACCAGCATGTCATCTAGGTAAGAAAGACAGACATCTTAGAACCTCATGCATGAATCTTTGAAAAGTCTGACTGGCGTTGAGGAGGCCAAAATTCAAATGAGAATATTCAAATTGCCCGAAGGGTGTTGTAATGGCAGTTTTTGGAATGTGGGTCTCGTAAACAGGGATTTGGTGGTAAGCTCTAAGTATGTCGAGCTTTGAGAATATGTTTTTCCCGTGAAATGCATTACAGAAGTCTTGTATGTGTGGTATGGGATAACTGTCGAAAATTGTTCGGGAATTCAGTTGGCGATAATCACCAATTGGTCTAATAGACTCAGATCTTTTTGAACAACATGTAATGGAGATGACCAAGCACTTTTTGATGGTCTGCAAATGCCCTGTTCGACCATGAATTTAAATTCCCTTTTTACTTCGTCGTACAATTTTGGATGCAGTCTGCGAGGTTTCGCATGGACTGGAGGGCCTTTGGTTTCAATATAATGCACAGTGTTGTGTTTCACAGACGAAGTTTTTAAGGAAGGGTTTGTGATGTCGATAATTTTTTTCAAAATTTCATGATATGGAGCTTCGTTGCCAATTGGTGTGATTGTTGGTTGACGAGTAATGCTCAATATGCCTTTCGCCTTTAATGAAGTTGTACTATCTATTACACATTTGTTTTTTAGATCGCTTATCAGGCCAAAGTACTTAAGAAAGTCTGCGCCAATGATTGGTTGAGCCACTTGTGCAATAATGAAGGGCCATTTGAAATTTCGTCTTAAGCCGAAATTTAAGCATAATAGCTTGGAACCAAATGTGTTTATTTTTGTGTCATTGGCGGCATGCAGCCGAAGGCTGTCTGGTGAGAGCTTTTTAGCAATTTTGCTTACTGGATAACATCTTACTTCACTGCCTGAGTCAATCAAATATCGTATGTTTGTGTTTTTATCAAAAAGTTCTAACCTATTTGATATTGCGTGTGCCGCTGTGTCGAATGGTTGTGGTAAAGGCACAGCGACTACAATTCGTTTTTTGAATTTTTGAAGTTGCAGGGCGGTTGACATTTCTTTGCTTTCTCTTTAAAGAACTCGCGGTAATAACAGACGGGGGAGGTGTCATTGACCTTAGACGACAGGTCCCTCTCCCTTCTCTTCTGGCTAGAGTCACGAAAGGGGGTGTTGAATTTCACATTGCGGGAAGAGTTTCGGAACTGTGGTCTCCCCCGGCGAGGGGAAAAATCGCTGTTTTCTGTGGTTAAGTCGGTAACTCGCTTGTTTAGAATGGAAATCTGCTCTCTCAGTTTGTCTATTTCCGTTTGCAGTGTTGCGTGTCTGCTGCTGCTGTATATGCGCTAATGGGCTCGGACGGTATTTCCGCCACTTTATCAGCAATTGCTGCTAATTCGAAAATATTTTCTGTAGAAGCGACATACAACACAGATTGAATGAAAACTGGCAAATTTGAGTCCAGAGGTTTTTCAGAAAATCATCTGTGATTTTATCACCTGCCAATTTTTTCATTTGTCTCAGTAGCTGGGAGGGCATTTTGTCACCTAACTGTATTTCTGACAACAGGGAACGTGCCCTTTTGCTTTCAGAATCAGAAAATTCTGCTAGCAAGCGGTCTTTAAAGGTTGTACATTTGTTTTCTGTTGGTGGATTGAACACCACATCTGTTACTTGACTCAATGTCTCTGCATCGATGCAGCTTATTAAGGCAGAATATTTAGTTTCATCCTGTGTGATGTTTGAAAGTTTGAAGGCATTTTCACACTGTACAAACCATAGCGCTATGTTCTTGCGCCAAAAGGGAGGTAATCGCAAAGCAATGCGATCTACATGACCACCTAGTTGGTCGTTTGCTTCTGGATTGCTCGTGTCTGTGTTATGCAATCAATCAATGATGCGTTAATGCAATAGAAATAATAAAATACTTGTGCGCCCAATATAGTTATGCAACATACAGTAAATAACCAGAGATATTTGTCTCCCCGTTTGCTTATTTTTGTTTATTTTTTTGGCAGTACCGTCTTGAATGTTAAGTGTGTCTGTGTGTGTTTGCGTCATGATAAAATGAATGGCTGGCTCACCTTGCAATGTGCAGCAGGTTCCTTGAGTTTTCATGGTAATTTCCAATACTAAGCCGCAATATAACACTGAAATGAAGCACTCAAATGACAGTTGCGGGAGAGACACTAGATGTTGGTTATTCACTCTTTAGCACGATCAACACTCACAAGCACTTTTCACGCGCACGATTTGGATGGTGTAAACACTGAAGTAAGCACCGATTCTCAACGAGGTGAAGATGTAACAGCATATACACAGCTCGAGAAAGTTTCATTAAAACTCCTAGGCATCAAATTGAGATTTTGACGAGAGGCATATAAGGACTTCTTGGCAATTACTGGGTGTCACTGCGCATTGGGAAATGTGGAGAGATTATTCCGGAAATAACATCGAAGATGAGTTGAAGATGAAAGGTGAGAAATGTTGCCATCTGATGAGTTATTTGTGACGGCCCGTAATTATTACGGGTTTAGACTGCAATGGTCAGAATGTGCGTTTCCATCCAAAGTCAACGAATGAAGAAACATCCGTAAAGAATGCAGCAGGTCGTTAAGGGTTAGATGTTGATCGAGACTTCAGTTGAGAAGCCAGGTCATGAGATGCCGTACCCACGTCCGGGTCGCCAGCTGCGGGTCACCAGTTTCGGGGGTGACCTCGCATAATTGAGATATTGAATGGTATAATACCATATTACTCCATTGGGTTTCATTAGTTGGCGAATCTTAACTGCAACATTCAATATTATATTTATTTACAAGAGACAAATATGAAGAAATAAAACGAACTAAAGATTTTACAATAACAGAAGGCATAGATTTTTTGGCGTGGCCTCTCTAGAGGCAGGAGACGGCGAGAGTGTCTCTTTCTCTTCTTGTGGAAAAGACCCCTGCGTGTCGTGTGTTACACCAGCCTGGCGTTTCTGCTCAGTCTGCATACCAGAGCTAAGCTTCGTTGAGAGGTTTATATCTTCACGTGCTCGCTAGCTGAGCTATTTCTTAGAAAAGTGGGTGCGCCCGTGGAATGTACCCAAAAGATTCGCAACGAAGCACAGTCTTCGAAAGGAGAGACAAACTGCAGAAAAACTAATTTCGGTGAAAACAGTCCGTCACAAACTTCACCTCAAGTACTGTGAAACATCTTCTTTCTTTAATGATGCGATTGATAAACTTGTTTTCTAGACGTTTTGCGAATCATTGAAGATAGAGTTTAAGCATGCTTCTGATAGTTGGGAGAAACGTTTTATTGGTATAGCGGCGTGAGAGATACCAGTAACTCAGCCGAGGTTTGCGAAGAACCTGTGACTCGATCAAACTCCTTCTTAGGCGGTGCGACCAATTCGTCACACGTTCATATTTGCGTAAACAGAAATACTTTATCACTATCTGTGTAAGCAAAAATGTTTCTTTGTTAAAAGTTTTTTTTTCTTTCATTGCAAATGCCAAATCACATTTTCACATCATGTGGATATGTATATAGAATTGTGAATATCTCTTTCATTGATTAAATAGCAAAGAAATAGAAGCACATTTTCCTGTTACTACCGCCTTAACTCTGCTAAGAAGACCATCCTCTATTCACTGAATTATGAATAACTGCTGTGAAAATTTTTCCATATTTTGTAACAATCTATCAGTTATCACCGGAAATCGAACCATATCTCTCAGTTCCTGAATGAGTGGTTTACCACTAAACTACGCCGGAGGTGCACGAAGTTTCCATGTGTATTATGGGAAGAACTTCGCATTCCTCCCCACGAAGTTGAAAGGCCAAGTCTACCTGACATCGATTATGGATCGTAACGACCTCTGGTCCTTATCTTTAGATGCAATGTAACAAGTAGCCTACTGGGGCAAGAATCAAACCACGGGTTTCCACGTTCCGGAATGAGCCTCTACCTCTGATCTATGTTGGCGGCGTACGAAGTTTCTTAATATGTATGTGTACTGTAGGGGGGAACCTGATAATTTCTTTAAAAAAAGTAAGGATTCCATAAACTGTTGTTGGATGTTGTGGCCTAGCTTCTAGTTCCAGTTCGCCCACAGATGGGGATTGGGATTAGAGCTGTGAACAAGTCAGTCAAGTTTGCTCTAAATATTCTTTTCATTAAACATGATCTGAATGGCTCACTGTTTACGGACGGGTGCATTACTGTGTTGGAACAGGAATGTACCATTGGCGAACTATTTTCTCTATGTCTAGAATGTCAATACACGCTTCAGCAGTGAGTTTCCCCGAAATCTGAACCATCAAATGACAATCATAAAACAACCCCTATATTATTTTGCCTCTTACTCCAAATTTCTTAATTGCCACAATACAGGCAGTTAGGCAATGTCATCTTGGCTTTTTCAAAATCGAGATTTATTTATCTGTCTACCACATAATCAGGGTTATTCGTTGCTCCATACGCTTTGCCATTACTGCCAGGGTCTAGTGTTGATGAGCTTTACACCAATTTAAACTTGGCGTTGAGTATGATGTTGATTGGCCGTAGACCAATTACCCTCAGCAATTGACAGGTTAGTTTTACCCTACTGAGTTTTTCAGTAGAAGTTTCCAGACGCATCGTTCTTGGACGGACTGGGCACGAGCCTGGATTTTCGGGTCTGGTTCACGGCTTGGGTTATCCGCGCATTTGTGCAGTTATGGTAGAATCGTGCACGCGGGTAGGTAGATGGTCTTGCATCCCCTCGTGCCATCCCGTATTCGGTCTAGCTGGGGCTCTGCACCTTTTTGCCATTTCACCGAGAGCTCTGTACCTGGTCGATGTGGGACGACCGGGACAACTTACCCCTGACCGGTGTGTCCTACGACTATCTGCGCTTCCCGATGTGACGACGAATATTAATATCACTGTCAGCTCTGTTGGAGGTTGTGCTTCGGCGTTCCGTCAGCTTGGATGAACCTGAACTGAACGCCTGGTTGAAACTCTCATGCGACTATCGCAAGGAAGAGTAAAACCCTCTCCGTGCAGAGACGACCGCCGGGGCACGATACCGGTCATTGGCGTGTCCTTACCCTCAGCAACTGATGAATGGTCATTGTGCTGAAGCTGAAATCATGGAGAAAATCTGTTCAAAGTGCTTCTACGGAAGGCATGCGATTTTTTGTACAACGCTTTTCAGCAGTCTGTCCAGTCTCTTTTTCTGAGCATAGTTGAGGTCTATCAGTTTTCACTTTACAATAATATTACTAACAGTGGATCAAGCCAAGTGAAATATTTCACAAGTATATTTGTTGGTAAAGGTTGTCACGTTCTCTAGGTCTCCACTGGTATAAGATGCGCAACGGCCATAGCATGGCTCGAACCTAAACCTCTTGGCTTTCTAAGTTGGTGCTTAGTCATTGTGCTCAAAATGTACACCGGCTAATTTGAGATTCTTAATTTGTTTTAAGGGTTGTTACATCCACCCACCATTGGAAAATGTTTTTGCAAAGGCTGGATGTGATGTGTCAGTGTTTGGTATGTTCTCAGATGTACTTCAGTTGATCGCCTTGGACTTCACTTGATGATCAGACAATTGTGACGCGTGGGTGAGAGGGCGGGAACTTCTTCCTTGCTCACAGAAATTGGTTGATTACGGATGATTGCGGAAGGGAGAGGGTGTGATGACGTGGCACGATTCCCAATTGTTGTTGACTAATCCAATATTAATCCTCACCCATTTATTTATTCACTTCATTTAGTTAAACTTCAGGTACGTTAGATTCATTTATTTCATCACATTCGTCTCCTCCTCTGGCCACACACTTTCTGAATCCCTGATGAATTAAGTTTTTTCAGTCCTCCGCCGATGTATGCCCCTGTTGTACCAAGACCGACTATTACCGGCAGGCAATAGCTGTGGAGATGAAGTCCAAGTTGAACGTACGATAATTCTGACCAATCGGCGCCATTTATGAAGAATCTCTAGGTCTTCAGAGATAAAACATGCACAACCGGAACAGCTTGGCTTGAACTTAGGCCCATTTTCTTTCTAAGTCGGTGCTTAGACACTGAAGACACTGCCGGCTAATTATGTATTCTCAACCAGCTTTAGAGGTCATTGCAAAACAAATCCCAATCACTTGAATTACGTTAGAACCATCTGCTCTCTTGATTTTACATGTCACTCTACTGATGTTCATTTGTATGAAATTTGTGGACTCATTTTCCATTTTTTTCGTCTTTCGGAGTTCATAGTGTGGTTGTATATTTGTGGATAGACAAATTAGCATATGTGTCAGGATACTTTGATCAGATAGTGCATGCTCGTTGATATGCTTAATGTTTATATTATAATTTACTAATGGAAATTACTCAAATATATATTTATTTTATTTAACGATTTAGTATTTTCACTGACACTAGATTTTTTTCATGCGTGCTGCCACGCTTCAACCTAACTAAGAAGTCTTTTTCATGGGTTTCCCCCACAATAAAGACTTATATAATAAGCTGCCAGATACTCGTCGACGTACCTTAATTGGCAAAGCGGTCTTTCTGCAGCAGAAAGATCCGTGGTTCAAATCTTGGCGTCGGCAAAGAGGTTTATTACAATTGGCGCCCGAACTCATGGACCCAACCGTTAGGTCCACCACTCGAGGTTAGACCTGTGTCCTGAACTCTGTCAACGTGGAAGATGATGTGAGGTTCTTCCCACAAAATACTTAAATAATAAGCTGCCAAGATACTCTCGGCGTAGCTTAATTGGTAAAGCGAACTATCCGGAGCAGAAAGATCCGTGATTCAAGTCCTGGCGTCGGCAAAAGGAGTTTGTTACAAACCTTACCGACTCCTCTGTCTTTGTGCATGCATTCTCCGCTTATGTCCCGTGGCAGCCCCTTAGTTCTGCATTCTCTCTTTTCTTAGCGAAAAACTCAATATAGGTAATGAATTTCTATCTTATCGTTAAAGCGAAGCTAAGACAAAACTTTTTTTATATTTGGGATTAGAGGATAACCAAAATATTTAAACAAGGCGACTCGATTTATCCACTTACTGAAAATCTAATATAATCTATTTATTTTAGTTTCAAAATCAACTATGTGCTTGTTTGCCTATTTAATTGAGATTTTACTTGCATTATATATTAATTGAGATCTTGTGCTAAACTTGACATCTAAACTAGTTTAAGACAGCAGCTATTCTTGCCAGAAATTCTACTGTAGAGAAAGTAGTAAATAGTTACTTCCTTAAACAAAGTCTTTTACTTGCTTTCGGAATACGTTTCAGAAGAAAAACAAGCATTTTTTTTATTGGAGTTTATTCGGAGCAAAAATCTTGCATTGATAAAAAATATCGATAATGTGAACGATTGAATGCTTGTTTCTGAGTGATCCATTGTTTTGCACGAGATTATTTTTCTCATATTGTCTTTAGATCTACGTAGGAGGTGTAAAAATTTCTCACTCCGAAAGGCAAATGGCTTGTTGGGGGAACGAGTGCCTATGGGCTCAAAGTTCGAAAGAGAGAGAGGATGAATCGTCTTTAATTGTCTGATAAATAATAGCTTCACGCAGAATTGCGAAAGTAACTGGTGTCCATTAATCCTACCTCTCGAAGTGTGATCAGTAAGTAATAGTCTTATATTCACATATTGCATCCAGGATATCCGGGCTGAAATTTCGAAAAACCTAGGCAGGTGGTTTGGCAACTAATTGACGTTAAATCTGTTATTTATGAGCGATAATATTGCTTAAAGTTATCGATGTCAACAACTGTGGTGTGACCTTGAATTATTTGCGAGTTTTTTTTTCCAAACATTTGTCCTTCTCTTTTAACGGAAGAAAGCTGATCGCCTTTACATTGAGCATAGTATAGGAGGATTTATTAGATGTAAATAGTGCCAGTGAATTAGGGATAGGCACCGGTGTTTTCAAAAAGATGGCTCAATGATACCATCGAAACCTAGGTCAATAGCTAATTAACTATAAACTTACAATTTACGTTGATTTTTCAATTTGTTAGTATCTACTTTACGATAAGGAAGTGTATTTTCAGTAACCATACATATCATTCTTAATCACTTTGTACATTAAAACTTTGAATACAAAACTTGTAATCAATAACACAGTTAACACTTAAGATTTTAGTACATTGTGCCGAATTTTTTTTATCCGAAGTATTCGTGTTACTTGTT
>JJRW01S0006667.1:50279-61698 GCA_001188405.1 Loxosceles reclusa | reverse complement strand
AAATGTTGGAAAAATCTTGAAGAGGCCTACATCCTGCATTGGATTGATAAAGGCTGGCTGCTGCTGCTGCTGATGATGATGATACCACTCGTGTATTAGGAAATATCACTTTACTGCAAGTACAGGGAGAGTCATAAATTTCTAAAAACATTATGGAAAAGGAATAAATGACGATAAAAAAGCGCGGTTTGTACAAGAGGACACAGGGAATTCAGATGTTTTGTAATAGCAGAAAAAACGTATAGCTGAAGAAGTCGCCTGTAGAGGGTGCTGACGATCTAAAAGAAAATGAGTAGTACAAGAGAGCGTCTCATTGTTCGTTATTGCAGCACCAAACGTTAAACAGGACCTCCAGAATACTGCACAGCATAAATAACGCGATTCACAATGTCCATGACAGCTGACTGAAGTATGTCAGGATGAATTTCAGAAATGGCACGATGGTTAGAATATTCTTTGAGGTCGGTCAATGTTGAAACAGATAAACGGCACACGAGTGACTTCAAACAGCCCCACAGCCAGAAATCGACCGGAATCAGATTGGGTGACCGCGGGGACCATGCAAATTTGCAGCCTCGACTGATCGCTCTATCTTCACCAAAAGGAAAAACAACGATTCCCAAAACTCAGATAAGGAACTCCGTTGGTTATTCTCCTAAGGAATCTACAAAATCTTGTGTCATTGTCTATTACTGAATATTGGGAAACAAGAAAGACGCCTAAGGATAGCATCAGGGATCTTCAATGCCATGTTCAAATATTGTGAATCAGAAAAATAATCAACTGATCACTACTGCTGACCACAAATGTTCCACAAAATGGGCACAAATTTTCCACAAAATGGGCACAAATTTTCCACAAAATGGAACGACAAATTTGCATTCAAAACCCCCCAGCATCATCTGCAATATTTCTTCACTACTTAAAATAGCCTTCATGGAATTCGAGACCATCGTTCAACAATTTTCCAACCATGCAAATAATCTTTATTTCACCTCTTGCTCATACCTTAATTCCATAGAAATATTCAACCAAAATCTGTAAAGTGTCATAATCGTCACTGCGTGATCTGGGATTACCGGAAGTAAAACACTTCATTCAACTCACTCAAGAAACTGCACCATGTGGCTGTATCTAAACTAGTATGAAAAGAGAAAAATTAGTTTTATACAAATAACATTCACGAAATGTAAACAGCATAAACAAACAAGAACAAGTCAGTTCAGAGGAATAATAATGCTCATCGCGATCTCAAATTATGGAGTTTGCTATATGAGATCCACCTCGACTTTTTAAAACGTTCAGTGACCACACTAATTTTTCCCTTATGCAAATTTTAACATATACTGGTATACCATAAGATCGTATTGCTTTTGACGCCAATATCGATTTCAGTACACTGATAATTTTGTGATAGACTCACAAAGACTAATGAGGACGGTTTGCTTTTGAGTTAGCATGATTTCTTGGCCTAATCGAACTCTTTAGTTGGCTTTGTTGCCACTTCAATCTGCTAATAATTTTTGATTTGTTTTAGAAATTACACGTTTGTTTTACACTGTCTGGCCAAAAATATCCGGACACCCACCGAAAGAAGTGGATCTGGCCGGTGACGTAATTTCATGCGTAACCGACAGCTATAAAACCGGTGGTAGTGGTTCGTCAGGTCATATGTATGCGTTTGTGAGACAGTGAGTAAGTCAAAGGAGCTTAGTGACTTTGATCGTGGCATTAGAGTGGGATGCCACCTTTGTGAAAAAACCGTTCGTACACTTTCGAACATGCTACAGACTCCAAAATCCATAATGTAATTGTGAAGTGCGTCGCGGCAGTGAAACTGCAGAAGATCGAAGTGGCGGGCCGGACAAAATTAGTGTACGCAGTCGCAGAACTTTGAAAAGGGTCGTGATACAAAATCGAAAATCCTCGTTTGTTGAAATCACTCAGGAATTTCAAAATTCATCAGGCGTTAGTGCTAGCAGCAGGGCTGTTCATAGAGAGTTACAAAACCTGGGATTCCATAGTCGTGCAGTCGCTCACAAGCCGAACACCACTCCCCATAATGCGAAGCGTCGATTGCAGTGGTGCAAAGCTCAACGTCACTGGACTGTGAACATGTGGAAAAATGTTCTTTGGAGTGGTGAATCTCGCTTTACAATCTGGCAGTCCGATGGCCGCGTCTGGGTGTGGCGGATGACCGGCGAGCGCTTCTTAAGTGACTGCATTGTGCCGACTGTCAAGTTTGGCGGTGGCAGTATCATGGTATGGGGGTGTTTCTCAGGGTTTGGCCTGGGTACCGTCGTGCCTGTGGTTGGAAACATGAACTCTATATCATCATGTATGTATCAATGCATGTGGACATTCTGGACAATGCTGTTCTCCCAATTCTATTGCAATATTTCGGGGAAGGCCCATTTCTTATCCAGCAAGATAACCTCTCCATTCACACATCGAGACTTGTGCAGCCATGGTTTGACGAAATGGGTGTTCAAAAAGTGGACTGGCTTTGTCAGAACCCCGATCTCAATCCCACAGAACACCTTTGGGACGACGTAGAACGCCGATTACGTCGCAGGCCAAACCGAGCATCCTGATTGCCAGCACTCACTTCAGCTGTGACGAACGCCTGGAAGTCCATTCCTATGGCCACACCTATCAAAAACTGGTGGAAAGTCTCCCCCCCCGCCGTGTGCAGGCTGTCATCGATGCAAAAGAGGGACCAACATCATATTAATATATGCCTCAGGTCTCTCCGAGTCCGTACCACTGGGTTTCCGGATACTTTTGGCCAGATAGTGTATTTAGTTGTATCCTCAAGAACTATATGGCAGACGGTCAGCATTTAGGACGTTAGTAATGATTTCTTTATTTTAGCGATTTGTATTTTTTACAATGATTTGCGTACGTGCCTGATTTTGTACGGATTATACACTACACACAAGACAAACGCAACAACAGGGTAATCACCTCGTATAAGTATGTAAACTGCAAGGAATGTGTAGCTCAGCGATTTATGCCTATGATCTGAAGTTTAAGTTGGTCACATGCTTAGCCATCAAGATAAAAGAGAAAAAATAGATAGATGAGCATATGTGATAGATAAGAGATATTTGTTCTTCTCGCTGCGGAAACTCGTCTTTTGAGCTGTTTCCCTTCCAAAATAAACGTGTAGTCGGACAGATGCATGGGAGACTCTACAGAAGACCACAGTACTGCTGGTTGGTTTTTTCTGTGTTATCGCAGCTGAAACTCACCAAGACATATTCACTGTGTCTAGGATTTTGAGTAGATGGATTGAAGAAGGGAATGTCAATTGTCGGATCGACTGACGCAGGCAGTAACTGCCGAAGGCATGCAGTAACTGCTGAACAATCCTGTAATGTTCACATTCTGGAACGTGTATAAAGTCCATTGGATGCTCCAATATCACAGTTTCTTTGAAGATTGGTCGAAAGCGGCTTTCAGTCAAGCCGTCCTTTGCGAACACTGCCTTTGACATTAATCCACGACGTGCATGTAATAGTTGCAGATTACAATAGGGTCAGGACTGAGGTATATTATTGGCCGTCGTTTGACTGCTCCAACCTGAGACCGATGGGAAACGTGTGGATTGTTATGTGGGGATGGTTGAAAGCTATGTGGTTATCGATACCTCAAGTATAAAATGGTTATTGGTACCTCAAGACACTCTGTAATGTCTGCTAATTCCAAACCCTTTAACCAAATTAACTCCAACACTAGTATTTTCATACACCTCTATGAGATAGTTAGCCGTTAGGGGAATGCCACGTCGAAACGTGGCTCACAAAGAAAGGAGGCAAACAAATGCGCACTAAAAAGAGTTTTTTCTTCTGACTAATAGCCAGTCTTGCTGCTGCCTGATTTGAATTGACTATGTTTGTTGCGAAGCAACTAAAGCCTAAAAACGACGGTACTTCGCTAATTGTAAGAAGTTCTAATAAGCACTGAAATACCCTATTGAGACATCGTATTAGCTGAATTGTGACTACTAACTGATCGTCTGAACTTGTCAAAGATAAGTACAAAACCTAATTAAGCCCAAAAGGCCAAATAAATTAGACAACTTAAAAGTTTCTAAAGGAAACGTAAATCGTTTGAAAGTGCTTGAGTTAAGAATTGCTTTGAATTATATTTCATTTGACATTTAGTTTGTGTGTTTATACATATTTTTTAGTTATTGAAATTACTTTTATTTAAATACAAGATAGCACTAAAGTTAACGAAACTTTACGTTAATAAAGACATAACATTGGGCAAATTTAAAGACATAAATAAAATTTGTTGTTTGCCTTAAACATCTTTGTTTTATTACTTCTTAGTTCAGAAGTTTAATTTACTTCGAATACTTGGAACTCCAGCATTTTGGTTACAATTTCATTTGCATAATTTATTGTTGTTCAGTATTGTTGTAACGGATATTCGAGTTAAGCATTTTCGTAATTATGAGCGTAAAGCGATCTTGCCGCGTAAAGTGCCTGAAGGGATCGAGTATGGATTTTGAAAAGACAGACTGACACACATCAGACTGCGGTTTTTTCTGCAGAGTTGCTCACCTTCATGCACTATTAGCCGGTTCTTGCGAGCACTATCCGAACGCTGACTGAATCTGTACCCTGCAGGGTTATTGCTTGTACTTCCCAAAGAGATGGTCATCCTTCGTACAAATCATTCTGTGTATTTCATCGCTGTAATGCATTATTGTCATGCAACTAAGATCACTTGTTTAGATCTCAATCCTCTACTCCGGGTGTCAATTTTCATCTTATTATACTCGTTCTTTAATGGTATTGTATTTTCGCTGTCAGGTAGTGAATTTGATGTAGTGGGGCCCTTGTATCTACATTCAGCTCCGTTTGCAACAACTCGTACCGGTCGGTCATCACTGCGCAAATGTCTAGATAACCCAAAGTCGTGGCCCCGACCCGAAGGACCGGGCTGCTACCTTACCAGAATAGCAGCCAGCCAATAATGACACCGAGGTTAAGCAAACTTAGCTTGTCTCTGTGACGGACGAAGTAATTTGAAAAAAAAAAAGAGGAATAAATTAAGCTATGCTGGCGATGATAGAAGTTCAGGAATAAACACAGATAGACTTCTAGGTCAGAGTGCCGCGTTATTAGGAATTCTTGGTTCCAACGTTTCGTTTCGAAGTGATTGCACACATCTTCTACAAAGAACTGAAGATATTGTGACAACTGAGTCTTGAGCAGGATATTTATACTTATAATCTCAGATTACCCAACGCTAGTCAGAAAAAGTAACCGATTGTCCCACAGGTTGGTTCAAGAAGCAATACAAATTCTAAAGCACCCAAAGAATTTCAATAGAGAAGATGGAATGAAGCTATGTAACCGATGGAAATCAGTTCTTCTCTCACCATCATATATTTCTCACCATCATGGGTTTTTCATAAACTAAGGAAATTTCCGAAACTCTGGGTAATCCCAGATTATAAGTATGAATACTCTGCTCAAGGCTCAGCTTTTTTGTCATAATACCTTCATTTCCCTGAAGAAGTGTGTAATGACATCGAAACGTTGGAACCGAGAACTCTAAATGACGCGACACTGTGACCCAGAATTTTCTATGTGTGTTGATGACCCTAGCCGCGAAACCTTTCAACATTTAAGTTTCGTAATACTTATATATGTTGGGGGAGGATTCCCGTGATACTTTTCCTCAAAGGGGAGAAGTCAGGGCACCTCTCAAACAGGGGTTCCTGAAGTCCCGGCGTCAATTTTGAATGTCATTCCATCAGAAGTGAGATTTGAACCCGTGTTCTTCGACTCCAGATGCAAGTTATGCAATAATTCTACGCTAATACTGCCAAAAGTTCGGACTCATTTACATATTTGCTGTGAGAGGGAGCCCCCCTCCCCCCGCCGCCACACACGTGTATAATGTAAAGTTTCGGATCTTTCG
Organism: Loxosceles reclusa; assembly: GCA_001188405.1. NCBI lineage: Eukaryota > Metazoa > Arthropoda > Arachnida > Araneae > Sicariidae > Loxosceles > Loxosceles reclusa. Next base: position 55,755 of record JJRW01S0006667.1, on the reverse strand, counting down.
ATGTGTGAGCCGCTGGGTGTCAGTGACTACAATACTATTAATTGCAATCGTATTAAATGCTTAATTCCGCTAACGGAAAGGACGATTCCAGGTTTCAGAAAGGTCAAATTTGAAAAATTTTGAGTAAGTGTTTCGGAAGAGTTTGCAGGTTTTTAACGGGTTTCTATGCGAGTGAGAAGTGGCATGATTTTAGCTCGAAGTTTAAAAAAAAAAAACTTGTCTATTGTTTCGTTCCCTTTAAAAAGAAGCCAACTCTTCGTAAGATTAGTCTTCCGTAGTTTAATGAGGTGTTGAAGCATCTTTTCTACAGAAAGCAAACTGTTTTTGAAGCTTTCAAAATTTCCGGTAATCAATCGGACAGGGATATTTGCAATCAAATTACAAGGGAATTTAAATACAAGGTACGAAATGCTAAAACAAATAACACGAATTTGAGGTCGCGCAAAATATTCGTATAAATATCAACCCAAAAGGTTTCCAAAACCAACCCCTTCATTTTTAGCTACGCCAAAATTCGCCTTAATAATTATTTTGCATCGGTTTTTGTCTGAGATAGTGAACTCGAGGTTGATGTTGGCCTAGTTTGAGGTTTCCCACAGAAAAGGCTTAGATAACTAACTACCCAGATACTCGTCGGCATAAATTAATTAGTAAAGCTGTCACTCCGGAGCTCACAGATCCGTGGTTCAAGCCCCGAAGTCGTCATCAAAGAGCGTTTGTTACATTGGACAGATTAATGTATTTTTTCGAAAAATATATTTTACAAACATTTGTGTAAAATAAGAAGTACAAAAGAGCCAGAATCTGACGAAATTTACTCGAGAATGCTTAGTGAAGTTGATGACTTGCTCCCGGAAACATTGCAAAACATTTTTACCCAGTCGTTTAATACAAGTATAGTTCCCAAGGTAGGGAAATTGGCTAATGATGTTCCTATTTTTAAAGGTGAAGACAGAGAAATCTCAACGAATTCAATGAGACTGACTTCCGTTATAGGGAAGATTGCAGAGGTTATTATTAAACGACAAATAACAGCCTTTTAAAAACTAAACCTCTCATTCAAAATTCGCAGCGCTGGTTTAGAAGTAAAATGTAATGTGTCACAAAACGTTTGCAGTTTTATGACCTAGGTACGAAAGAGTGAGATAACAAAAAGTGTCTCTATGTAATATTTATCGATTTTCGTAAGGCATTCGACAAAGTATCAAAGCAAATTAATGGAAAAAATGAGGAAACATAGTGTGGGTGGCACGTTACTGAGGGTTAAGCAATTGGTTAATTAATCGAAAACAACATGTTGTAATTAGTGGAACTGAGATTGAGAGAATCTTAGGAGTGGCGTCCTTCAACGCCCAGTTCTAGGACCCATCCTTTTTTGTACATGTACGTGAATGACTTAAAGGAGGGAGTCCGATGATTTGCTAGAAAATTTTCTGTTGACGCTAAGGTCATGCGGATTGTAAATACTGAAGCTGATGACCGGGAACTCCCAAACGATATAAATAAATTGGTGTGATCGGCACAAAAGTGGATTAATGCCTCTGGCGTTAAGAAATGTAGATTGATTCATTTCGTGAGGAACAATAAAGTATTTGGCTACCAGATAAAAGAGAAAGAACGACGATGGACTGCCTGAAAGACATAGGCGTTATTGCAAAAGCCATATGACTTGTATTAAAAGAGAAGTTGTTTCCGGTTGTATAAAACGCTAGTGTGTCCCTATCTGAAATATGCAGTGCAGTTTTGTTCACAGTACGTCGTTAAAGACATTGTTTCTCTGGAAAGGGTTCAAAGAAGAACTACAAAAGTTCATTGCGGGTTTATAGCATATTCAGTATGTTGACAGGTTAGAGGAACTCACACACTCTTCAGCTTGCAGAAAAGGAGGGCTAGAGGTGACTTAATGCAGACTTGTAAAATCTTAAATGGATTTGATGTAGTTTGTAAGAATTTCTCTAGAAAAGGCCAAACTGGATTCACGTGAGGGAGGGAAGCTGATTAAGGAAAGAGCTAGAATATAATTGAGGCATGACTTTTATCTAATAGAGTTGTAAACTGGAGTTATCTAACAAACGAAGTGATTCAAGTAAAGACGATTGGAAGTTTTAAGAAAAAAATAGATGAACAACTCAGTATTTTTTTTTTCTAGCGGCAATTTGGGTTTCTCCCTTTTTTCACTCATAAGTTACAAATTTAAGTCTTCATTCGCTGAGTATCACTTATGCTGTTGTAATTTGTTTTGGGTTTTGTCCTCTTTCCTTTCAAACAAGATCGCAATTGTAACTTCTTATTTCTTCTGCAATGCATTTTCTTAATGTTTTAGAGACTTCGGCATACTCAATTTTACTTGTTGGTTCTTTCCTTTTAATTTTCACTTACCTTCCTTTACACATTAAATCCTTTGTTTGTTTTTTTTTTAAGTTTTCTACTGAGCAGCTGTTTTTGAGGACCAGCAGTATTAATGTGAAAATCTATTTTTGAGCTCAAGTTGGAATTCATTGGTGTGGTGTTTCAAATTAGCTATATCAATCGATTTTATTTGCTTAGTCACGAGTTTCTTCCTTTTCATTTTTGCACTAAGACACTGTTTGAATCTAACAGTTCAATGATAACTTCCAGTATTAAATCTATTGAGCACGTCACAGTCATTAATTATGTATTTTTCTGTTTGCTAAAATGTAATCAACTCCTCTGGTCCCTCCACTTGAATTTCTCTATGTTCATTTTCTTTGTGTGTTTTTTTATGAAAAAAGGAATTCATAATGTAAATACCTTTATGTTCTGCAAATTCCAATTCTAGTTCCACGTTCATTTCTTTTCCATATCCATGCTTGCCAGCTGATCTGTCTCCTCTCTGATACTTACCAATTCTAGCATTAAAATCTCCCATTACTATCTTGATGTACTGCGGGCCTTTGTTATACATGTTTCGAAACTGTTCTCAAAAACCATTGACTGCTTCATCTGAGTAGCTTGTGGTTGGCGCATCAGTTTCAATTATTTGAACATGGTACCTCTTTTTGTTGCGGATTACAATCTTGTACTTACATAAAGGGTAGTGTATAGGGTTCCGAGACATATGCTATGTGATAGCACAACACTTTGACTTAAACTTAACTTTTTATCGAGAACACTTGGACTTGTTAGTGGAGAGGGTTCGGATACTCCATTGATAAATAGTGTGGAAATCATCTTTTGAAGACGAGAATAATTAGAATGTGAGTTCATAGAGATGTAGATCTTGAGATCATCTGCAACGAGTAGACACTTGGAATTTTTGACACAATCAGGTGAGTCATTAATGAGAAGCAAAAATAAGAGTGGATCAAGGTTAGAACCTTAGGGGATTCCGGAGTAGTCTACATGCTTAGGTGAGTGTGCATTTTTGTAATGAATAAATTAAGTTCTGTTGGAGAGATAATATATAAAATGTTAAAGCAAACAGTCCACGAAGCCAAAAGCTTGTAGTTTGTTGAGAAGAAGACCGTGATCCGCTTTATAAAAAGCTTTTATAAAGTCAGTTCATATGACATCAACCTTCTCACCATTCACAAATGCATTATATAATATATATATAAATTGAGTGGGGGTCACTAAATTAATATTAGCGGACTGCAATGGCATAAACCATGTTGGTGATTTGAGGGGAATTTCTTTGCGTGCAGAAATGTTTTTTTTTACGGAAAGTCGTCTCAAAGGCTTTATCAAAACCTGATAATAATGCCATGGGGCTGAAATGAGACTCATTCCCAGATTTAAAAATAGGGGTGATTTTGCAGACTTTTCAAGCATCAGAAAACACTGAAGTTGATAAAGATAGGTTGAATAGTATAAGAAGCGGGTGTTTCAGAACATCAGCGTAAACTTTACTGATGTAAGCAGGGAGCATATCGGGTCCAAATGAGGGCTTGAGTTGCAGCTTTTCAAGGATTCTTCAACATCAGAAAGAGAGAGATACAGGGTATATGGAAACACTCATAATGAGAGTTCTGAGTATAGTATGAATGAGAAGAAAGACTATATGCAGTGATGAGTGGAAGAATAAATGGAAGAGAAATATTTGGCAAGGGATTCGGCGATCAGTGTAGGGCGGAATATTCGGGCCACCATCATCGCTAAGAAAGGAGTCAAAGTTTTACTTCGAGTTTTTTCATCGTCAATAAATCGAAAGAATGGACCCAAGCTATCCTTGATGTTTACGTCTGTACACAAAATATACTCAAAGTAAGTATGTATAAGATCTGCCGTGGTTATGCACATAAGCTTCTTGAATTCTCCACTATGGTATGCGGGGTGTGTGTTGAACGCTTGCAATGATACTGTTGTTTAGTTTCAAGACCAGAGATAATTTCTCTAGTATACCAAAGAGGGGACCTAGATTTTGTTCCTGGTGTTCGTGGACTACAAGTTACAAGTAGGGACTTGGTAGAAGTGAGACACAGCGTCATTGACATCACAAAATTCCTGAAGCTTACTCCATGGCTGTTTAAATAGCAGTTCATAAAATGATTTAAAGTCTCCTCTCCTAAAATTAAAGTTAGCGAATTCAGATGATGCTTTAAGGCTTCGAGGGGTTTACCAAGGGGAGTTGAAGAATATTCAAGGCTGGGTGATGCTTATCTTCACTAAGAAGTGGTCTTCTTTTGAATAATAGTGTTTTTCAAAGAGAGTAGAGAACAAGATTTAAGGTTCTGTTACTGGAAGTGACGATTTCATTGCGAGAGTACAGATCAAAATAATGTAAGAATTTGGTGAGCCTGAAATGTGTAGAGCCAGTGGCGTGTACAGTAGCACTATCTTTACTTGTAATTTTGGGCAAATTAAAATCACAAATAATGCAGATCTCTCTTCCATTCAAGTTTAAATTATTCCATTCATAATTATTAAAAAAATTCCATTCAAGTTAGTTCCAATTGAGCCAAAATATTCGTCATACGTGAGGTAGCAAGTGCCAGGTATGAAGTATGCACAAATTGAAAAAAATACATTTGACTCCCATCCTAGCTCTAATCAATATAAACTCCATATCTGATTAGAATATTGTGTTTGTTTTCAGAAAAGGTACTTTTTCTGAATGCAAACGGCACACAAGCCTTGCACTAGCTTAAGCTACTGCTTTCTATCCTTTTCAAGAAAATAATACAATCTTTATACTCATACTGTAACATTTTTGTAAAGTATATGTGTATTCCTCTTGAATAAATTCTGTCTGTCTGTCTGTCCTCCAGATTTTCCGCAGGACTCAATCTCTATTACGACGGAAAACATAGTAGCGAGAGTCAAATATTTGCGATTCGAAGACGGAGATGTTAAACCAAGTTTCAGTTAAGATATCTACATGGTAATCAGATGCCAAAAGAGAAAGTCGTAATGTTTCAGTTTTTCTGAAAAGCTCCCTAACATTTGATAATATATGTAAAAGTGTTTCTCAGTCATTCTTCAAAAAGGTTACAAGAGTAGAGTCTTGGTTAAAGCA
>JJRW01S0006662.1:62938-73198 GCA_001188405.1 Loxosceles reclusa | reverse complement strand
AAAAAAAGTAAAACACTCGAACACGTGAAAAGGTCGACTCACCCGAGAGATGAATTGCAACCGGCGTTCCCTGTTTCTTGAGATAAACTCCCTGGCTACTAAGTCATGCTAGCGGTGCCAGAAGTTCTGGAATATTTATATGCACTGCTCCAAGAAAACTCACACGCTGAAGAAGCACGAAATTAAATAAACACATCTTTAGTGCAGCTCTCAACGCTGTAACTCAAAACACTCCGACAAAACAATCTAGCCAGTCCAAATATTTAACCACAGAGGCAAGCACGCTTAAGCCCATTATGTATGTAACTCGCTGAATGCTGATGTCCACATGAAGAAGATGTCGATGGAGATTTTACGGCAATTCACTTTATGCTGGGGTAAAGTCTGCCACACATTCGAAAGACACCAATGTTTCTTCTTTATATCACAGGTTGTTTATTAATTGCCGTAACCTTAATCTTTCGTTGAAAGTACATAAGCCTTTGATAGAACTGACGCAAGTACTTTATCAAAAATCATTCACAAAAACTACGTTAGATAAATAGGAAAATATTGCCAATATACAAATCAGGCATCAGATCATGCACCGAGACTATCGGCCTATTTCCACTCTTTCTCCTTCTGCAATGATCTTCGAATCAATTATTTATGATAAGCTTTATTCGCATGTCACACCAATAATGTCGCCCTCCTAGCATGGCTTCATTCAGAAACGCTCTACAGTGACAAATCTTATCTCTTTCACCGATGAGATTGCCGCTCTCCTTGAACGAAACCTGCAAGTGGGCGTTATCCATACAGACACTACATGAGTGTCTCCTACAAAATTTGCGTCTCCTGCACTTATCTGACAATTTGGTTGCCTGGTTCAAGTCTTACCTCTGGAACAGATCTCAGAGGGTTTAATTTCAGGGATAGAGTCTCGCTTCCGTACATTTCTTCTGGAGTACTCCAGGGTTCCAACATGGGACCTCTTCTTTTTCTCCTTTTTATAAGTGATCTCCCATCGCTCTTCCATGTTTCAACTAGCTTACTGTATGCAATGACCTGAAACTCATCAGGCGCATAATATTCATTGGGGTTACAGATGGATCTTGATTTGCTTCACGTCTGGTGTAGCATCAACCACCTTGCACTGCAAACAATTGTATAATTGCAATACGAAATGCCAGGTAATGACTTTCTGCAGAAAGTCTTCTCTCTTAGTGACTAATTATTCGATCTCCGGAAAAATGCTTGGCAGAGTCACTGAAACCCATGATTTACGTATGATATTCGACACGTGACTTCTGTTTAGTAACTATGTTAATCACATCGTAACTTGTGCATACCCATCGTTTGGTTTCATCTTCCCAAAGCAGACTTCAACGCTCATGTTGCTGTACTTTGTATCCGTTCGATCCGAACTCGAATGTGGATCTGTGGTCAGGCATCCTCTCTATGCGAAATATGACAGTGCTATTTAATAAGGTTCAGAACAAGAACTGAGATACCTGAATTACAAGCACTCAGGTATGTACATATATTGTGTAAGTGTGTCGGATCTTCGATCTTTCTTCTCCCCTCCGTCACTTAAGAGCAGATGTGTTGTTCATCATCTTATTCATGTACACAAACTTTTGCATAGTCTCCTCAACATTCCCAACTTTATGGAACACAACTCTGTGAACATTCCTAGAGTACATTCGAAGACACATGGACTTTTTGTACTCCCGCGTAATCGAAGGAATGCCATCAGTCGTTCACCGTCATATAGCTTTTGTAAATATTTTTGCGAGATGGCAATTCCTCCAGACATTTTCTCTTTGTCGATTGGAGCATTTGAAAGTGAATGCTTCAGGAACCTCTGAGAGTATTGTATCTCTTCCTCTCTCTCATCTCTGTAACTGGATTCTTATCTGTTGAGATGATGTAAATAAATAAATAAATAAATACATCCCCTTTTGGACCAAAGCCCAAATTTCTGCTGCCGAAATATGCAAAGCTCTTGATGCAGAACGTAGAAGAAAAAATCGATATATTAATTCTATTTCGATCCATCATAATTGATCCGCAATGGTTATTCCCTATGTAAAACTTTAACAAGATAAGAACACTTTACTCCATTACTCATCTGCAGAACGCGCCCCTGAGAAGGTCACACGCTCAAAGCCATCAGGGCCATATCCGCTTTTAAACTAATAGTTTCATTTCTTTAATTGATAGCAAATATGGTTTATAATGGTGCGTTCCCGGAACGTCACGTATTTTTTGCCAGCTATCAATACGGAGTGGCTTCCCCATCGTTATTATTGGAACAACGGCACAGCCGTTAAGCGATATGGCTGCTGATGCCGCTTTCTACCATTACGTTCCTGGCAAACTATTGACGTTTAAGATCCTTGCCACAACATTGCACTATATTGACATTGGAAATACACTTTTGGAGTTACTTCATCCCTTGTTCCTGTAAAGCGATATCCAGATCCTGTGAACCGACTCGAACTGAGCCAAATGTCAATATCATGGTAAAATGCCCCCCCTTTTTTTTAATAATAAAATCTACGTTTTATCCATAGATATCTTTGTACTTTAAGTTTTATTTTGATATTGAGTTAATTGAAGTTATACTTTGTCAAACACAAAATGCGACCCTAATATGAAGGCAATATAACGATTTGCTAATTTCCTCCCTCATACAAATTACCATTCCCCAAAAAGGCACATAACTAACGCGTCCATACGTTTTCATTACAGACAGAAGAGAATTCGTCAACGAACAGCCACATCAGAATGACTGGCACAACTTTGTGTATAAAGATGGTTTTACGTCTCTCTCTCTCTTCCGCTGGGAAGACGTGAGCTTTGTTGCTGTGAAAAAGACGAGACGCTATAGGTCTAAATTGATATTGTGAAGCAATTAGTGCCCGTTGTACACTGTTCAAAATCGGTTATCGAATTTTCTGAAATCCATTACGATAGTAATGGATTTAATTGAAAAATGCTTTGGGATTCGAATTTATATTTTTCGCCATCTCTAACTCGTGTTCTTTTTGCATTTCTTACTTTACATTTAAACAACTTTCTGGCCTGATTATAATTATCCCTATCCGACTGATTACCGGAAATTTTGAAGGCCTTAAAAGCATTTTGCTTATTGAAGAATAGACACTTCAACTAGGCCTTTAAACCACGGAGGACTAATTTTGCGAATAATTGATTTCTTTCTGAAAGGAAAGAAATTATAGGTAACTTTTTTTAAACTTCGAGCTAAAATCATACAACTTCTCATTCCTATTGAGACCAGCCAAAGGAACTGCAAACTCTTTCGAAACACTTCCCCTAAACTTATCAAATAGACTTTTCTAAAATCTGAAATCTTCCTTTCCGTTAGAGGAGTAAAATATTTAATAGGAAAATGAATTTGATAGTATTCTGGTCACTGTCCCCCAGGGGTTCACCCATGGAAAGGTCCAAAACGCCACGTTATTTTGTGGAACGCACTAAGTCCGCAATAAACTCTTCCCTGGTACAATGAGTAACATGTTGGTAAAGAAAGCAATCTAATACCACTTCACACATATGTCTTCTTTTTTTTTTTTCAACCTGTTTACTAAATACTGTTAAAATACTCGTCTATAGTTGGCAATAGTATCGTCTCTACTTTTTTATTTTTTAGAGAGGTATGATATTTTTAATGAGGGGGAGGTGCTATCCCTGTTTCAAAAACTTTATTAAGTATACAATGCAACGGTTGCATCAAACCTTTAGGATGCAGTTACATACCCAGTAGGTTCATATCCTGTAATATCCTGTTATAAATGTTGTTTATTCTTTCTAGATATAGGTGCAATTCTTGAGATTTTAAGGGATTAAACGGGAAAGGAGGAGTTATTTTTACAAGAAGTCAGGGAAAATTATGGGGTGGGAGAAAGTGTTTCTCAAGGATTATGGTTTAAATAATTCAGTTTCCGGCAATGGAAATATTTAAATTTCCAAACTTACCGACTTTGAAAATCCAGGTCTTTGTTATTGCGTTCACTCGAACATATATATTTGCGATATTTCAGTGGAATCTTTAGTACTATAGAAATTTTGCTTTCCTCTCAACGCATTTGTCCCAGGTGGCAGTTTGTTTAAAGGGGAAAAGTGACGATTATCGATGTTTGCGTTGTAGACTTGGCGGCAGCCCCTTATGCGAGCCTTCCTTTGTGGACGGACTACCGCTTTGACGTCGAGAGCGCTGCCTGAATTCAAAGAACCCCAATACACCATAACCTCCAAGCCAATCGCTATCTGCCTGTTTATCTATTTCGGCCCTTTTAATGACAAAGGGCCCAAGGAACAACGAAGTTTATCATAATGTCATTAAAAGGGGCACAAGCCACTTCACAATCGGTCCCCGTTAGCCGTTGCCATAGTGACATCATTAAAGGAGGCAAGACCTCCGGCATCCTAATTAGGTCCCCCACTTAGGAGCGTCGCGCGTTTCACTCAGTAGATGGCGCGCGGTCTCGGTTCGCATACGAGCGTCGGCGGAACTTGTAAAGTTTGTATGTAGTTGAGACGCACGCATTCTAAGCGAAGATCAAACAACGGCTAACTAAAAGCGGAGTTGAATTGAATAAATCGGTAAGATGTTGGCTACCTCCAGCATCGCTACGGTAAACAATTGCTGCTTGTGAAGAAATTTTTCACTACTCAAGTAAAACGTAGTAAAAGGCTTATCCTAGACTGGCGCTCAACCAGACCGAATACAATTCACGTCGCAGGACACAATCTAGTTTAATTGAACTTACGTGACAGTGTCCCGTGGTAAACGTAGCTCAATCGTAGAAACAACCAGATTACCTAACACCATTATATCTCGCATAATAGAAACAATTAGCAAAACGCTCAATATTCCTTTCAGCCGCATTCACCAAACATTCCAGTTTGCCCTTTTTCCGTTAACTGAACTATAGTTATTTAAAGTTCAGTTTTGAACTTTGAGCTTGAACTTTAATAAACTTCATACATTACAGTGTATATTGCAGAATACATATTATGTTGGATATACAAAATTACACATACAGTTGATACAGTACAAATTTAACATACAGTTGATGAATAGAATTGTTGACATAAAAGTACAGTTAGCAGAACTCTATCAATTGCTGAAGATACTTTCAAAGGAAGAGTTTCCGATAAAATATAGGTATAGATCCCCTCTCTCTCTCTCTCTCTCTCTCTCCTGTACATGTAGATAAAGAGCTAGAATCCTCGCTAGAATCAAGCATGTACTGGGATCGATAGAAATTTAGTAGTAGGTACATCTTTTGCTGTGTGAACAGTTAGCTATGAGACAGAAGTGAGAGCAAATAATAAATGGGTAACAGAGAAGGTGTTATAATGATCGAGATAGAGCCGAAATAATGATTTTTTATCATCAACAAATCAAGGGCATCGCAGAAAACATGGTGAAGATAAGTTATGCAGAATTAGATAGTAAATATGGAAAGCGCGTAATTTCTGATGTGTTTTTTAAAGGAATAAAGTCTGCGGCTCAGGCGGAGCGAGCTTGGTAGTGTGTTCCAAATTTTTATTTTGATGTCGTAATTAAGAAAAAAAAAAAACGAATTCACAGTAATTTCAGTGATGATTCAATGATCTCAAATGTATTTATCTCGTACACCTGCCCCAATTCTTTATCATTTTAATTTTTTTCTTTAGTGATTCTGGAAATTATCTGTTACAAAGCAAAAACGGGATTCATCACTGAAGATGATACTCTGTCTTTCCATCCCTGTTTCCAACTCTCGTGTATGGCACTACGTCAGGCGCAGCCAACGATGATACATTTTCAAAGGTATATACTTTAACAGGCGATGTGCCTGTAGTACTACCTCCCATCGACTGCCTGCCAACGGTTCGTGGAAGAAAAAAGCAAACACGTAAAACAGGAGCACGCAAACGTGGCAAACAATACGAGTATTTTCGCAAAGTATTACAAACAATTTAAAAATGCGTGTCATCCTTCATTGTAAACAGCTCTTCCATACCGATGTCAATTCTATCTCTGTAATACGGTAAATGTACCTATTGAAATTAATTAAATTAATTTCTTTATATGCGTCGGTGGATAATCCATAAAGACACTGTTCGTGCAATTGCAGTTTGTCGTGCTATCAGTTGCCCTTCTTGGTCAAATGGAGACCTCATTGCGCACATATCTATGTTAAAGACCCATTGCTGCTGACACCTAATCACGAGATTTGCTGTTTGTCCGAGATGATGGGCTATTCCGTTGAGCAGTCCAACCTGCTTCCATTAGGCCCTCGTTGTGTGCCTTTCAAAGTCGTTCAGGAACGCTCATGAAAGAAGTGCATCGTCTAGGCATTTCTACGTCGTAACTGATAGAACTGATAGCAATTCAACTTCAACAGGAAAAAAGATTATTTTCAGTGAGCAGCTGACTTCTGTTAATCCCCCGATTAGCAGTACACAAGCGTCAGCAGCTTGCGATCGCAAGCATGCACTGTTGGATACGCATATTTTCATTGCAATTGAAACATTAACCTTCCTTTTCAAGAAGCAATCCATAAATTTTCCGAACCTCACATTGTATAAGCAACAGTATGTAGTCCCTCTATTTCAATCTCTGCCGCAAGTAGCTTTCTCCACATAAGCTGCATTAAGTCTTCTCAGCTTATACCACACACGAAAATTACATTGTATTAATATTTATTACATGTGCTGCAGAAAAATTTTTATCCAATTCATAATTTCTTTAAGTCTTTGAAAAATTAAGATGCTGGGACGTGCCTCAGCTTCATAAAGGCATGCCAAGACGTCGCCTAGGCCCGCCCCTGTTAGACTACATCCCTGCTTATGCATATATTGTATGTTGGAAGGAACATTCATAAAACGATTCAGCATTTCTTAGAGTTTTCCCATAAAATTAATGATTGTGATATGCATGAAAAATGTATGGTCTATGAAGTATTCTCCTTGACCCGACGTTATTTTCTTCAAGTGTCGATCTGTAACTGATCTAGAAGCATTTCTTATATGTAGTACCGCGGAAAAGGATAATTACGGAATATTTAATGACTGTAACGGTATTTAGTCCATCTCGTGAATCTAACGGTTCTGCTAAACATTGCTTTTATCATTTTCCTGTAGTAGAGAATTTGAACAAAACCTTAGTTCGATTAAAATTTTTGCCACGCCGTCGTTACAAACCTCCTAAAACTCAGAACTAGATCTGTTATGATACGTTAAATAAACACGCATTCGAATACTGTGATGCTCCCCCCATATTAGATATAGAAAATAAGCTGCTCAGAAACTTGTCGGAGTAGCTCAATTGGTAGATCAGTCTCTCCAAAGCAGAAAGACCGAGGTTCAAGTCCTTGCGTAGGCAAAGGGTGTTTGTTACAATTGGCGCCGGAACTCATGGACCCACCCATTCACTACACGGAGAGAGGCTTCTGCTGTAATCACTCTCTCAACACGTGGGGGAGGTTGTTAGGTCCCCCACTCACAACAGAAAACAAGCTGCTCAGACACTCATCGGTGTAGCTCGATTGGTAAAGCAGTCTCTCCGGAGAAGAAAGATCCAGGTTCAAGTCCTGGCGTTGGCAAAGAGCGTTTGTTACACTACGCGTTTTGAAATAATTTTTCTTTCAATGGCATGTGAGAACATAATTAGTCAGAAGGTGAGCACAAGGCAGTTTGACAAAATGAAATCCGGTACACGGTTAAACTAATTTAGTTGTAGCAATATGGTTCAGTAAGCACTGCTAGTCTTTTAAAGTCTTTCTATCAGGAATATGAGACTGTGCACTTACAGTGCATTTCAGACTCGTGTCTGGCTCTTATATATTCCGCACTGCTTCCTCAAACTTTTGTAAGTTACGACCACGGAAGTTAAAATTCTCATCTGACTGTGGATAGACGTTCGATCAGAAACTTTCGATTCAATCTGAGATGGATTTTTGAACTCATATTTGACGTTGTAACATCCTTCATTGACCTCATTCCCTCTAGAGTGCAGCCGAGCTATTTCGTCGAACGCTTGTTACTCGCAACCACGAAAATTCAAATTTTCATTTCACTGCATGTGTTAAGACACTCGATCAGAAAACTCATTATATGTATGTGTGTGTGGAAAACTGAACAAAAAAAAACATCCAATTTTTGAAACACGTCGTTAGTTCCTTTGATGGAAACAAAACTTCGACGACTAATAGGTGGGTATATAGGCTTTGCTCGCCTTAAAGTAAGCAAAAGTTTTGAAAATGAAGTGAAACTAAGTGAAATTTATTGGCAGTTTCAATTAAAAGCTTCTTTGAAATAACTTTTTTTCAGATACTATTTGGATTTGATTGGACTAAATGAATTAAAATTGAATTTGTGTGCGCTTCACTCAAATGGAATGTCATTCCTTTGAATTCCGGAAAATTTTGGCATTTAATTTGAACAAGTAATTACTTTTTTTCTGAATGTTGAAACTGCGATTTAAATTAAACTTTTGAATAAGTCTGTGATATAAGCTCACTCTTCATTTTATTTTGAAAACTATTAATTGTGTGAAAAATTACCAGTTGCCTTGTTTGAGATCGCTTGAAGAACGTTTACCTGTAGGTACACAGTTTGTGTTCATCTAATTCTTTTTTTTTTTTTTTTCAGAAAGTGTTTTGGACTTTGTTGAATGAAGCCACTCGCTTACCTCAAGACCATACCTAAGGAGAAGGTTTCCTGTCTGGACTAGCAACGCCTTACGCAATGCCGAACTTCCCAAACAAGAATGCCTCATATATGGATCGCGTGAATGGGAACGAGCTCGAAACACGTTGTTTCACTATTTAGTTTGATTGTTATTACAACTGGAACTGCTTAGTTTTTAACATTTAAAAGGGAGTCGTCTCCCTTTTAAATTCTTAATATATTACATGGCGCAGTCGAAATTACCTGCTTAGATCTTTTCGATACTGAAGTATAAAGGAGCTTGTAAAGGAAAACTATCAAACCAGCGCCCCTTGAGATTAATGAAAATATTTGTGAAAGTTGGCGACGATTTCAGAAAAATTTCGAAACGTTTATGTTTGCCTGTGAAAGCGTCAAAAAGTCGCCAGAGGTGCAAGTTACTTTTTTTTCTTTTAATGTCGATGGCGAGAAAGCTCATAAAAATATGAATTGCTTGAACTACGGATGATAATAGGAAAAATCTTGATGAGGTGTTAACAACTTTTGAAGAGTACTGCGTGATGAAGACGAATGAAAGTTTTGAGCGCCATATTTTTTTAACAGGACAACAGAGTTCAGGAGAAAGCTTTGAAGAATACTTGACTGGCTTGTAAAAGCTCTGCAGTTCTTGCAAGTTTGGAGAATTAAAGGACAGCACACTGCGTGATCGCGTTACTGGAGGGGTACGGGACAGGACTTTGAAAGACAGATTGTTACGTGAAAGGTTCTCCACACAAAAGACTTCGAAATTAAGCTTCTCAGATAAACGACGGCGTAGCTTAACCGGTAAAGCGGTAACTCCTGAGATGACAGATACGTTGGTCGCATCCCGGCGTCGGCAAAAAAGGCAGTTTTTCTTTATCAAGTGGCTTCCAAACTTATGGACTCACACTAGTGGCCAAGGATCCAACGTTTAAGTCAGCTACTAGAGGTCAAGAAGTACCCTGACCTTCCTCTCCCAACATGGGAGGATGTAAGGTTCTCCCCATAAAAGTCTTTGAAAATTAAACTTCTCAGATACACGTCGGCGTAGCTTAACCAATAGAGCTGTCACTCCGGACATGTCAGATCCGTTGCTTCGAATCCCTGCGTCGACAAAGAAAAGAACAAAATTTCTTTACATCCTGGAGTAATGCATTAGGATGTGTAGAGCTACAAAGATGGCCAATAAAAACAATAGTATTCTACAAAGTGATGACAAAAAAGACATTGTTCGATGGACATCGCCGATTCAACACACGGATACTCCCCGGTAGAAGAGGTGGACAAAAAGAGAGACAACTCCTTTTTAAATGTTTATTATAAACTAAGAAGTTACAGTTCTAACAACAATCAAATTGTTCGAACAGCAATAAAGATGGAATCATTGTTACCAGAGCATCAAAGCACATTAACGTTCAGTCATTGCGATTTTATCCGCTTATAAGAACAAAACTTACAGAATTTCATCGCATAATGATAATTGAATAAGATGTGTGTGTACTCATCAAAAAACTGTTTGTGAAATATTGTCAAAACTGACATTTGAGTAAAGCACATATTATTTGCAAT
>JJRW01S0006657.1:50946-62371 GCA_001188405.1 Loxosceles reclusa | reverse complement strand
GATTGTACTTACAGTTATACAGTCCTTAAAATCATGGGCGTGGCTTCAAAGACTGTCGGAATGAAAAGTGATAATGCGCATTCAATTATTCTGAATAAATACATGAATGAACGATACGTGAACAAGTAGCTACATATATCGCATTGTGCGATATATGTAGTTTCATATCACCTGGTACACTACCCTGAAAAATGGTATTGGATGTTGGTATGAGTAGAGATAACTGGTGCAGATAGTAACTGAAGTTCGTTTACTTACACAGTGCAACAAATTTAGCCTTCAGGGATTAAGCATTTTGGCGGATACGGGGAGTGATGTGGTGGATTTGAGGAGACCGAGTCATTTAGTTCTTCGTAATTACTTTCTGTATGACACAGCAAGATCTCTACAGGACCTTTTGCCATTAATTTCCAATCAACTAACCAATTTGGTAAGATTTTAGTTTAGGCAAACGTGAGCAAGAAATTTATTAAAACGTCATTGCTCTGTATGTCACTGTTTGCAAAAATCTGTGCATATCCCATCTATCTCTGAATATCATTTTTCATTTAGACTACGACGACAGGTATCTGCGCAGCTTAGTATCAAAGATTTTTTGGGGAGACCCTGACACAGGCTGGTGACACAATTCGGACATAAGACTTCCATCCCTGAAAAACTGAGCTGGAACAAAAAGGAGAGGGAGCAACAACTGTCGATATAGGTATCACAAGACATCAGACTCAAAACTGCAGAGGTGAAGGGAGGAGGTAGCATGCCGAAAGAAGTGTTTCCTTACAGCATACTGTGGCAACTTGTCTGGCAACCATAATCGGGTGCTGTAGGTACCTAAGTTGATAGAAATTGTCTTAGTTCAAATTTATTTCTACAATTTCTTTTATAATGTAGCGAATATTACATTCACTCGTATCCAATGTACCAAGTTTTATTCGATTACGTAAGCCCTTGTTTTATACTTAATGTTTTACAACATGTGTAATTTTTAAACCGGCTTACAAAACATTTCAGTTATCGGAATGACGAAGCTCCGTCGTAGTTGCAGCGAAACAACTGTGAATGTCAAAACTAATTAATTGCTTTTAAATATTTTGCACAAATGCAATTATTGTAAAGAGTCATATCAAATTGAATAAACATAAATTACTTTATTGTGTAGTTTTTAAGAAGCTAAACTGAGAGCAAAAATGCAATCGTACTAACAGAAAACTCCAGTGCAATAATTAGGCTTATAAAGTATGCCGTTGCAGCTACGTATAATTTAGAAGTGTTGAATAAAATCTTGTAATTGTAAAAATTACTACAAAGATTGACTAAAAATAACACACAAATGACGCAAAATTTATTTTTATAGTGTTTCTAAAAGATAATTTTTGAAGAAATGGAATAAAGTTGAAATATGCTGAAAAGTATATGCTTAGTTTAGCATCACACATAAAATCGTATGCATTAGATGGGATCGTATAAGGAGATTCTATGCGATACTGATTAGGCTAAAATATCATGAGTAATATGATTGAAATAATGATTGAAACTTCTTCAATCAATGTGCCCTAGCAGTACTCTAATGTTTTACAATGTCAACATTCCTAGTATTCAGTCAAGGACTCATCGGCGTTTTGCACTTCCGTGGAATAGAAGGAATGCCACCAGTCGCTCTGTTGTGTCGCTTATGTAAATATTTTAATGAACTCAAAATTTCCTCCCGATATCTTCTTATCTCTCGGAGCATTTAAAAATGTATACGTGAGACACTTCGGCTGGAATTGTATTGTGTATTCTCGCATCTATGCATTCCTTGTGTATTAATTGTACTCTCACTATCTCTATATACTTGCTTTGTTCTTGGTTATGTAAAACGAACAAGTACAAAAAATAAATAAATGCGTTCTTTAAATGTTGTTTGCACGTTTTTAGAATTTCTTTGAATGGATATGAACACGAATGGAAGTAATGTTGTTGATTTTTATATGTTCTTTCTGATAGCCCCATTTCCAGAACAGGAGAGTATTTCAAAAATGTTTAGAAGAGCCATTTTTTTTACGTTCCACTCGTCTTCCTAAACTTTCCAAAGTCGATCAATTGCGGTTGTATGAAAAATGCTCTTTTGAGGACGCAGAAAACACAAAAGTTTTTATGGAACACATCAGGAGATATAGTAGTTGCACCACACGTTCAGTAAGGCTAAATGTTTTACTGTCCCTTCTCAGGATCAAACCGAAGTTTTTCGGTTGGCACCCAAATGTTCTGAACCTCTATTCCTCTTAATAACAAACTGGCTCAGACTGCCATGGAAGGGTTCGGAGATCTATTTGAGTTTTGTCCCTTTTGTGTAATGGGTAACACATTCAGGTAATAACCGAAAAACCCGGTTCTTTCTCGGGAAGAACCAGAGAAACATTTCGCATCTCTGAACGTCTACGACAGCTTTAAAACCTGGAAGAAAGACTTGGTAGTATTTGGTTGATGATTGGTTATTGGAAGTTTATCGGCACGAGAGCCTGTAAAGGCTATGCAATACCAAAGAACAGGTGATCATGGAACACTTTACAGCTCAGGCACCTCGGACACACCACGTCACACAGCGTATTTAGAAAGAGGTCCCCGAGTGGAATGTAATGAAAATATGGGTAGTTAATACTTGTCTCTCGTCCTGTTATTTCCATAAATGCAACGGTTGATGCGGAGATGAAAAACAAAACAAAACATGCCTGCTGGATTTATTATGACGGAATTCAACAGTACGAAAGCGTTGTGAATAAAGAGATGGTATTTATTCTTGAAAACAGCGTTAAAATATGCTTCAGGTAGCACACGGGTGGACTAAACGTAAGGACGAATACTATTTTCAACTTAGATTCCCCTTAGACATTGAACCGTATCAGCCTGTTGAAAATTTCAGGAATTCGTGATGTAATTTGTGTTGTGAAACTCATGCGAATATTTAAATTATACACGTATCGATCACGAGACAGCATAAATAAGACATTGCAGGCAATCGTCACGAGCAGTCAGTTTTCGTTTGATATGAAATCTGAAGAGGAAGGTTTGAATTTATCTATTCAATATGAAATTCAGGGCATGTCACCAAGGCATCATTTACGTAATTTCACTCATGAAAGAATAATCGGAAGACTGGAAGAGAAGCTGCAAAACACACATGTTGCTGGTGAATTTATCATCGCGCATAGTATCGTTTCTAGGTTATGGGCAGCTTTTGAAACTAGTGGAATGTGTAGCAGATGCAAGACGAGAGGTTATCCTTGGACTACGACACCCCAAGATCAGTATATTGTTCGTTCAGAGAAAAGTAACCGATGCATTATAGATCGTGACCTGGCACGTCAATTATACGCAGCCACAGAAAGTCAGATATCCCATAAAACCATAGTAAGACGTCCGCTAAAAAAAGGACTATACGCCCGAAGACCTGTTGTATATATCCAACCCCCAGAGGTCACCGTAGCGTCGGTTTGTAAAGGTGTCGTCTGCATCGCAATTGGACTGATGACGAATGGGCTACCATGCTCTTCTGAAAAGAAAGTAGACTCGGTCTATCGTCTGATTCTGGACGGCAACTGATATGGTGCGAGGTTGGCAGTGCTTGTCGTCCCGAAAATATCAAATATTCAGGAAAGGCATCTATATGTGGCTCGCACTGTCATGGTTTAGTCAGGCATCATGGTCAATGGCAGTACAGGACCTCTATTTTCTTGACGGAGGAACCATGGTCAGCCAACAGTACACTGATGACGTTCTGCGCCTACATGTGCGAGTTTTTCAAGTTGCTGTCAGTGAAAGGTTTCATTTTATATCCTTGTCATTGCACACTGACTGTAAAGGAAAGTCTTGAGAGCATGAATATCCATCTCCTAATCTAGCTAGCACATTCATTGGATCTGAATTCGTTGGGAAATGCATGGGATGACTTGGAAAGACCTATTCCTGGTCAACAATATCCATAGACACAAGGGGGACCCTCATTCGAGCGGTGAAATACGAGTGGGAGAACTCATCTCAACAGCTTTTGGAATATATTGTTCTGAGCATGCCACGTCTCTCATGTACAGAACTGAATCGTACTTCATGCTGCCCATACCCCTTACTTACATGACACTCAGGCTTCTTTGTAGTTCTTATTGTGCATTCTTTGTACAACGATATAGTTGGTCAATATGCACCTTTTACAAAAACACCTTATTTTGACAGCCTTTGTACTTCCTTTCAACATGATTACTATATTAAATGACGTTGAACATGCTGTCAATACTATTGCATAGATTTTGGTCTACAACCACACATTAGTTTCGACATACATGCCACTAACTTCTTCGTCCTTAAGTTTTACCCACCAATGTATGTGGAGTTGATTTTCAAATTATATTTAGTCTTTTCGGATTTTCGTTTTCCTTTTATAAGAGAAGCCAGCAAAGATAATAAATTCATTTGAGAAATTTTCTTAAGATAACCTAAACCACGTTTAGACATATTTTTGCCTCTCTGGCGATAGTATATGGACCTTTTATTATTACAGTAATTTAAAACCCTCCAGTCTTCATTCACAGTGAGTACAAATTCAACATTGGTATCTATCATCAACTAAGCAATGTTCATATAATGTTTTAGTTGCTCTCTTTCGTTCAATTACCTGCCACGGCAGTAAGCAATAAACATTGAAATTTCTTAAAACACTTTCACACTAGTGACCAAGGTCCCACTGAAGGTCAGGTCGGCGTCCTGATCTCTCTTTCAACGTGGGGAGGATGTATTGTTCCCTACACAACTGCAACAAAGACTTCGTTAGAATATAAGTTTCCAATGCACCTCTCGGCGTAGCTTAAATGAAAAATCGTCCTCTCAGGAGCTGAGAAATCAGTACTTCGAGCCCAGTCGTCGATTCTGTATTATTGTATGCATCCTCAGATTCTGTTACTACTAGAGACCGCCATTCTGCAAATAGAAGGATTACTACTTACCCTCTTTCGGATAAGCATTTTATTCGTTTTTCTCAACTTCCTGTAATGCATAACAATGTTTTCATTTTATATTCACATTGTTGATAATTTTGTACTTAGTAATTCGAAAATTATAATTTTTTTTTATCATTTTTGAAGCATAGAATATGAATAGCTCTCTTCAAAAAGAGCAAAAACGTAGCTCTTGCTCTTCTTCATCAGTACGTGCGCCATTTTCAAAGCAGATGGAAAATGAACAACTCCAACGACTCTTTATATACCATCCAGTGTTACTACAAATTATACTGAACTATATGTTTTCTTCACATCTGCTGAAAATCATTCTAAAAACAGGTAAGCACTATGTAGTTACTTTACGTCTCTCACACGTGGATAAACTAAAATCTCTTAAATATTCTTGTCACAAAATGCAGATGATAACGGAGTGGAATATATGCAAAAGCAAACACAAACGAACGACGTTTCCGCAACACACACACACACAAAGAAAACATTTCCTTTCAAAAGCATATAGAAAAAATATGAAGAAAAAAATTCCCTCCCTCAAGTTATCAAGATTGGATTACAAAACCAAAATTTGAAACATTCTACTGTTTCAGAACTTCTCAAGTGACAGCATCAAAATACTATCCATGCAAGAAAATGCTATAAAACACTTCAGCATATATTCAATCTATGAAATGGTTGATTTCTTTTACACATTTTACTTTCTTCTTCCTTCGTTCGAATACATATTTTTTTTTTACACTAACCCTCGCACGTCTGATGAAAGAAGTGCAGCTTTTGTGAAAATATTTCTTTCATGTTAGTGGAAATAATACACTTTTGAAATTTCTGTCCTTTGAAAATTCAAAATCACAAAATCATTTACTAGCGCATTCGTTTTTAAGTCGATGTCACGTTCTGCGCGCGAAAAATTTCATTCCAGGAAAATGAACCTGAATTAGTTTTCGTATTTCAAAACGATGGGATGTTTATTCAATACTCAAGGAAGACATAAGGAACGAAGGAACGTAAGAAAAAAAGTCTGATATCATAACGAATAGAACCTTTTTTATCTAAGGCTATGCTATTCGGCTATTTGGATTGCAACCTATTGTGCAGGAATATTACAGACATTCTTGCACAATAGGTTGAAATGCATTTCTCTTGAGAAAACTCTCAAAATAGCATTATACTGAATTTATTTGATTCAGTCTTGAATGATATCTGACAGAATATTGCAATTTCATGAACAGGTGTAGAAATAAGGCCAACAGATTAACTTTCTGTTAACAATGAAACTAGATAACATTAAATAAATGGATTAAAGCAAATAAATAGATGGATTTTATTATGAAATGGTCTAGGACCACGTACGCTATATAGCAGTTATTGCCCTGAGTATTGTACAAAAAACAAAACGTGGAAAGACTTGCATTTTGCTGGTAAGTGATAGGTCCACCTTTGGACTTGGACGACGAAGAATACTTCCTTTAACCCCGTGATTACATCAAGTATAATGTTTCTCATTCCTCCTATGAAGCACGTGCAACTCCCACGTGCCGGATTGAGTTGAGATAGAGCCACACCTATTGTTTCACTTCCAAGTCTTCGTATCGTTGCCCTAACAGGGCTACACACTTTTGTCTCGCGCTGCGCACTGTCAATCTGGTAAAGACAATCGTCCATTCCGTAGTATTGCCACAGTATAGGCAAGGTATTAGCATCTACAATGGCAATGTACCGACCTACGTCATGCTTCTAGAAACAACAACCAATGGCCCAGACCGAAGCGGTAAACAGTGTTCCAAACCAACCCTCCACCACCGCTGAACCTCACAGTTAATCTTCATTAAAGCATTCATTCGTCATTCTATAAAACTGTTTCGCACTAGTCGATTTAAGTTTTTACGCTCTTTCCACCACATGAATCGTTTTCACGTATTGGGTTTTGTGATATATGGTTTTATAAACAGTCACTCTTTCTTGATACCAAAGAGTGTGAGTGGTTCTTTTAGGGCAGGAATGAGTCTAGAGAAACTGCCCTTTTTTCAACGCCGTATTAGAACCTACTGATCCGTTATCTTTGGAGAGACCGCTTTTCTATTCAAGGTACACCGAAATGTTTCTGGGCGGCTTATTATCGAAATAATTTGTGGGAGAAATTTACATCCTTCCCTACGTAGAGAGGGAGGTCAGGGTATCTCCTTGATCTCTAGTGGTGGACCTAACGGTTAGGGTCCTGGGCCAATAGTATGTGTTTCTGTTCGGGCGCCATTGAAAAGAAACTGCATTTTTGTCGATGCCGCTATTCGAACGCGCGGATCTTTAATCTCCGAAGAGATAACTTTCCCATTTAAGCTACGCCGACAAGTATCTGAACAGCTTAATTTCGAAGTCGTTTGTGGGTAGAACCTTACATAGTGATGCAGAAGTACCTCTTCTGATCTGGAATTCCTCTGGATGTCTGCCAAGGTACGTTTGCTTTTAAAGTTGTATATTGCAAGACGCGTCGTTCTCCTTCCGTGAGTTTCAGCGCTCTACCGGGATTCTTTCTGACGCTGCTAATCCCAGCATGCCACCACTTGCTGGATACCTCGGCCGCTGTTGGATTCGGATGCTTCAGCTGAAAGCAACTCATGAGTAGTATTTCGTCTTCTGTAGCATGCAGCATTAATTCTCCGTTCAAAGTTACTCAGCTCACAACGAGGTGGTATGCCGCATTTTATTGACTAAAACGTTCACCCTCTACGTTTTTGTCCTTATACCGTGGGAGTCCAACTGGCGGCAATCGCTCAATTCGCAAACAGAACGATATACTTAAACATCCGAAAAATTATTGGTAGGTAGTGTATATAGGTTGGCAATAAATTAAAAAAGATCAAACAAACACATTTCAGTAAATAAGATATTAGTAATAACGCACGTGCTTACGGTACAAAAGTAACGTATAGTGAACGTATGCACGATAGTACGTATAAAGGCTAGGCAAATACTGTACAAAAATGACGTACAAAATACGTATGCACAATAGTACGTACAAAGATTACGTACATATAATGAGTACATACGGTAAGTATCAGTAGAATATGATATAAAGAAATATATTAAAGATCTGTGGAATGCGAAAAAGCTTGGGCACCCTGAATTCAATCTTTCAAATAGAATATATAACGAAAGTATAGTATATAGTACGAAAAGTATATGCACATACGGTGAATATCCCTAAAATACAAAATAAGGAAATGCGTTAAAGATTTGAGGAATATCTCAAATGTCACCTAAATCAGTAATCCAATCTTTCCACCAGTTCATATATACACAGATTACGTACATAAGGTGAATATGTGAAGAATAGAAAATAAAGAAATACAATAAGGATCCATGGAATGGACATTACGAGTCAAATCTTTCATTTACAAGCAAGGATGCAATTCTCAATACGTCTTTACCTTTTTTAGAGAAATTAAGCATTTCACCCGTACTTAAACATCTAAACGTAGATAAAATTATTCCTGTGTGATAAAAAATTATTCCGTATAAAAACTTTTCCTGTTATTTCCTGTAGATAAAACGTTTTTTGCAAAACATTAACAGAGATAATAGAATCTCTAAGGAGCAAACAATCTCATTTCAAATATGATATGGAATCAGTCTCTCACAGTGTGTAAATTGCAATATTCAAAAATATCAACTGCAAGTATATTTGTATACAGTTTCTTCCGGAAGAATTCTTGGTTCTTTAACCTAAATTCTGCGACTATCCTCATCGCTCATATTTGCAACCCCATCGCAATACAGCTGGACCTCAATGGGAGATTTTCCAAATATTAGGAAAAGTTTGACAAGGTTACCAAGCCTCCAGTGGAAGAAAAACGCACCACCAGGACAGCGTGAGTCAAAAAGAAACCCCCTTGACTTCTAAGCTCCTGCTTAACCGATAGAATAAGACGTACATCCGTCAACGGCGACCAATTTAAAATCCCAAACCGTGATTAAGGTAGCTACATCCTCCCTCCACTTGAGACAGTTTGTGCCGACCGCTTGAGGTTGTACAGTGTTTAGTGGGGTCTCAGAGGTACTTGCATAGGTAGCCATGGACTCCCGATGATCTGACGATTGTCTTAAGGGAAGGGTAGGTAGGACGACAATTCCTCCTTTCCTTGCTCCAAGGGAAATTTGTCACATGTCCGTGGGTGATTCTGGCGGGGGTCATGATGCACCGTGTTACCGTCTGCCCCGGTTATCGTTCCATAATTTTATTTTTTCTCCATTTTTCGCAAACTTATGTACTATGATAGTCAGGTTCGTTTCCGGGAATTCGTCTTGTCCTTTGGTGGCACATGGTCTGCGTTCCTGGCTGATGTCACTGCAGCCTCCTTCCCCGCCCAATGAGCACATTTTCCTCTAGAACAAAGGTAGAATGCTACCAGCTGAGACATCAAACCATGACTCTGTAAGCGAAGACCAGGGTGGTAAACGAGGCCCTTCTCCTCCCGTGGATGTCAGGGTATCCAGGTATTCTGGGGAAAAAGAGTACGACTGGGACAGTGTAGCTAAATTTGGTTGTTCACTTCTTAAACGTTTTATGGCGAAATAACCTGCAAAGACAATGCTGTGCCGAACGCAAGACGATCATGTAACATTGTGTAAATCACTGAGACGCCACGTCTATCCTTGTACTCAACAAAAGGTGAGACTACAGGGGCGTGACTCTATCGGAAACTCTTTGACATTCTATGTCAGTGCACGGCTGATGCTCTGAAGTTATACGCATTTCATTGTTTCTCATTTTGTGTTCCTAATCTGTGTTCCAGGTTGCTGTATGTTAAATTGTATTAGATTAGTGCATCCAAAAGAAAGCAAACTTTCCACTTATAAAACATCAATTATATTTGATGTGATCGTCTGTATTAAATTTTTAATTTGGCACGGCGGTAATGAGTGGAGAAGTTTGGTTGATCTAATGGCGTTAGAAGTCTCTTAGATGAATAAGCTAGTTGTATTTAGGACACCATCGTATTTTTCGAGTTTGAGGATTATATTTTAGGGAGTCAATGGCTGTTCATGGTGCCACCGTGTGCTAGTATTTGGTTACTTTCTTTACTTTGAAGTAAAAAGGCCTGCATGCCTCTGATCAATTATATGCGATTGACGCATGGGCCAATCGAAATCGAAATCCACAACGCAGAGAAGTTTCGCGTTCAATAATGTTAAGAGTCTAGAGAGAATGGTAGAAAAAGAACGAGCAATCGTATAAACTTCAAAAGAAAATCAGAGTACACTAGTCAGTATCGTACGGAGCTAGCGCTCTCAAACATGGGGACAGATCGCCACAGGAATGCTTGTATGAGCGGCTGTAGGGGGAGTCCTCTCGGAGACTCAGTTGACGGACCGTACATCGTTAGTTAAACCGTGAGCTGTAGATCCACAAGTGTGACATTATTCAACGCCCGCTATCGGGTGAAACACCTCGCCAAAGCCAGATAAAACAAAGACTGGACCATCCACGAGTAGTCAGGTGTGATACTGGGAATTAGTCAAGCTTTCAACTACACAACGCCGGATCGGCTGGCACTCCAGGTGGAATTGTACAAGAACAAGAGTCTTCGTGACGGGCTAGGGTGCTTTTTTGACATTGCGGGACCGTTTTGTTGCATGTTCCAACAACCGACAAATCACTTCAGTACGTCACTATAGTGGCCGATCACTTACATTGTTACATTACCCCCCCCCCCCACAAGTGACTTCAAAATAAGAGACAGAAATACTCCATCAGCGTAGCTTAATTGGTTAAAACCGCCGCTCAGGAGCTCTGGGGATGGCAGATCCATAGGTTCGAATCCGGGCGTCGACAAAAAGTAGAGTTTTCTTTACAAATGGCGCCCACACAGGGCACACAATAGTGGCCAAAGACCCAAGCGTTAGGTCCACCACTGGAGGTCAAGTCGATATCCTGACCTCTTTTTCAAGTGGGGAGGATGTAATGTCCCCCCACAAATGACTTCAAGATAAGCGACAGAAATACTTCGTCGGCGTAGCTTAATTGGTTAAAGCGGCCGCTCAGGAGCTCTGGGGATGGCAGATCCGTAGGTTCGAATCCCGGCGTCGACAAAAAGTAAAGTTTTTTTTTACAACATCCATTTGTGCTATTCGTCTCTCTCAACGGACAGGCTGTGCACCAGCAGCAGCACTGCTCTTCCAACTGGTCCCGGTTGGTTACGGCCTGGTTGAAAGAGCATTCCAGGGATTAACCCCTAAGCACGGACTTAAATTCAGTTAGGAATTTGTAGGGCTTGGTGGAACAAAGTGTGTAGGCACGTCTTCCACTCACAGACGGCTCTAGAATTACGTATAGCTGTAGGGCACATGTTACTACCATGCCCCGAAAATATGTCAGAAAACCCGTTGCATCAAGATTCCTGCATGTGGCTGTATTAAATATTTTAATGCAATTTAAATGTTTTGAC
>JJRW01S0006602.1:70899-81645 GCA_001188405.1 Loxosceles reclusa | reverse complement strand
GCACTGACATAACAAACCAATCACCGTGTCCAAGTGATTCGCCGAGAGCTGAAGCGAAATTTTCAGCGTCGACAGATGCAGTGGAATATAGAGATCTTACTTGAAGAGATAGTCTCAGCCCGCGGATTGTGGGACAAGCCATGGTCATAATGGTTAGTAAAATTCCAAGAGAACTGAGCGAGAACAGGAGGGCGAACCAGAACCAAAGAAAAAGGTAAATCTTCTCCGCCAGAATGTTTATTGTCAGTAGGCAAGGCAAGTCAGTCGTCGCTTTGATTACATCGTTAGGTCCCAATCTCTCGAAATGACAATTAGCAGAACGTGAAAACACCCAAGATACAGAGTTTCCAGGAACATGTTCAGATCTAAAATATTCCAGAGCTTTATTGCCTAATGATATGAATTCCCCATGGAGGAAATAATGAATAACACAGGTCTGCAGTATAACGTTCAACCAAGCCATGATCTCGCAAAGCCAGTACAGAAAAGCATATCTTCTATATTGTCCCAAGCGGTCGTAGAACCACTCAGCAGCAGCGCACACTTTGCCGTCTTGTTCAACTTTTGTTACTTTTCCGCTGCGCTGGAGTTCTAACGTTAAATCAACAGGTTGTAAATTTACAATAGTTTTGCAGATGAGTTCCATCTTGCCATTTTCAATACTTTTCCACATACTACGTGGGAGGTAGAAGGAAACGCCTTGCAGGAACAGGACTACATGCATCCAATCGTAATAGTCATGGTAGATATACTCGTGTTCATTTTCATGCATCTCGAAACTAGGACACACCACCACGTTTTTAGGCTATGAGAATAAGAAAAGTTTAAGAGATTACAGAGTTCAAAAATGCAACAAAAATTACTAATATGAAAGTATTACTCATGTCATTGATATTTAAATTCGAAGCTGTGGCGAATGCAGAAGTTTCTAGATGATATTGTAAAGCTTTTGGAAGCTCTCTGTGATAGGATCCCTGTTTCTTAGATTAAATGAAGTGTCTTTTGAAGTGACAGCGGTAAGATACAGAAGCAAGCAAGGTAATTTAGGTAAGACAAGTGATGATATTGCTTTTGGAGTGAGATAGAATAGTTTAGGGGGTTATCGATTGAATATTATGCCTAGTGTTAAAGCAAAAACGCAGATATTTGCTTATGTTTCCAGGTCGTTAATCGTGGTAAATGCGTAGTTTCATAACCTGTACGAGTAAGTGTCTTCATCGAGAAACCTAAACAGAGAGAAACATATCTCCTGTGACTACACAGAGAAAATTACATCAATGCAACAATATGCAAGAGCAAGAATACGCACATTGCATATAACAGCTAAACCCCATTCTTCGGTTTGCAACGTTCCTTACTAACCAGTTATATAATCAGCAAAAGAAGCAATTCCGCTTCCACCAAATTCTTTTCCAAACTACAAATAGTAATCCTCCAATAAACGGTTCACATTAGTCACTTCACTTGGCCAGAAAGGTAAAAAATTCAAAATATTAAGTTGCTGCACATGAAATGTCAAATTCGGTAGTGAAACTTCAAACAACAGTAACGCTGAGGAAAGGAAACGAGTCATGGTAGTTTGTTCCTTTATTAATCTCAATCGACACAATAAGATGCAATGCATAGAAATCCGGCTCGTGGTTTTTTATGTCGCCAATGTGATTTATAGTAACATCCACAATCGTAGCAGTCACCTCTTCCTTGAAACATGAAAATCTGACGATACTAAAACAATGCCATAAAGTGTTCGAACCACCTACCCAGCTCATACCGCCCCACTCATCCGGAATTTAACCACGTGCAACATCCACCAGCGGACCCTCCCTCATGGGAAAAAAAACACCATGCCCCTACGTTCAACGTACAGTCATCTCCCTCTGACACTACCTCAGACATTTGATTGATGAAGATCGCAGTAGACGGTTGAAAATTTGCGCCTCGGAATTCTTACTTCCAGACCAGTGAGTAAAACCTTCTATATAATGTCTGACCTTGGTCAATGTTCCTGCAGCAATTTACATCTAAATCTTCTAAGGTTCACCACAATAGCACATGTACATTGAAGTGCCATTAGTCACGGGAAACCCCCTAATATCGTGTCCGACAGACTTTAGACCGGTGAATTGTAGCAACTCCACGTGACACAAAGTCAACTAGTTGTTGGAAGCCCCTGAACAAATATTGAGCCATGTTATCTGCATAGCCGTCCAAAATTGCGGAAGTATTACAGGGGCAGGATGTTTCAGATTAACTGACCTTTCGATTATATCCCAGATATGTTCGATGGGGTTCGTGCCTGGCGATTTAGGTGGCAACATCATTCGCTGGAATTATCCAGAATGTTCGTCAAACTAATCGCGACCGATTTTGGCCCGGTGACATGGTGCATTGTCATCCTAAAAAACCCACCGTTATTTGGGTACGTGAAGTCCATGAAAAGGTGCAAATGGACTCCAAGCAGCTGAACATAACGCGTTTCAATCAGTGTATGTTTTAGTTTGACCAGAGAATCCAGTCCATGCTATAAAAAAAAAAACGCCCCCACACCGTTATAGATCCTCCACCAACTTGTACAGTACCTTGTCGACAACTTGGGTCCATGGCCTCATGAGGTCTGCGCCACACGCGTACCAACTGGAACCGTGACTCATCTGACTGAGCTTCGTTTTTTCTGACATCTACCATCCAACCGGTGTGTTCACGACACCAAGATAAGCGCAGCTGCCGATGATGTGTGTGTGTGGGATGTTAGGAAAGGCACTCAATTCGATCTTCTGCTGCCATATCCGATCGACACCAAATCTCGTTGCACTGACCTCATGGACACGTGCCTAGTATGTGACTCATCGATTATTGCTGTTATTTGACGCAGTGTCGCTTGTCTGTTAGCACGGACTACTCTACTCAGACGTCGCTGGTCACGGTCATTAAGTACACACAGTCGGCCACTGCTTTGTCCATGGTGGGAGGTAATGCCTTAAATCAGGTACTCTTGGCACAGACTGTGGATCGAGGAAACATGAATTCCCAAACAATGTCAGAAATAGAATGTCCCACGCGTCTAGCTCAACCGCGTCAACGCATACCGCGATCAAAGTCTGTTAATTCTCGTCGTGTAGCCATAATCACGTCAGAAAACGTTTCACAGGACTCACTACAGTCCAACTGAAAAAACTGATAACGCACTGCCCATTTATGCGTCTGTTACGCGACGCTACCGGCACCTCGATATTTGCATATTACCATCCCATGACTTTTGGCACTTCAGTGTATATTCGGTAGTCTCATACACTGCCAGAATAATTTAGGGAACAGAACATCTTTCTCCGGAGTCAGGGGTGTGGGTTCCAATCCTACCAGTAACAACAGTTGATTTCTCACAATGTCGCCCTTTCGTCAAGAACCGTAGGCCATTTACGTTCTTCTGTTCGAAGACCTCTCAACTTGGTGAGGAAGGATGTAGGGTTCCTCCTCGTAACACATAGTTATACAGAATTTTGAACTATTGATCTGCTATCCGGTTTCCAGATTAAGTTCTGAAGATGGCTGGATGACGTTAGCTACACACTCACATGTGTAATGTCCACCTGCAAAGGACTTCGATATAAGCTACCCAGATCATCGTCGGCATAGCTTAAATGGGAAAGCAGTCGCTCCGGAGCTGAACGTTCCGGGTTTGAATCCCGGAGTCGACAACTTTTCTTCACACATGGTATGCTATATTTTTACTTATTTTGTTTTTGCATTGAGTTATTTCTGTTTTACTTTCAAGTGACCGTTGATTATTATTTTGAGTATAACGACGAAAACGATTCCTGCAATTTTATGGATTTTTGGATTATGGTCAGCCATGGTGGACTTTTGCCTGTAGCTGACTTTCATTTTGTATTTGTACTTATTTGTATTTACTTTATGATTGATTGAGTTGCTATTGTATTATTATATTACTAAACTGGTTATTAGACCAAAAGACACTTCATTGGTTCTTTGATGTTATTATTATTTCTATTTCTCGTTATTAATGAAAGACTATTGAAAAAAAGAGTTTTAATTTACTTTGGTGTTTTCTGTGACCCCTAAATAAGTTTAAATGATTGTTTTATATGTGACGCCGACTTAAATTATTTATCTGGATGCTTTGTTAACTAATTAAATGCATGAGTGCCGGACAAAAACACGACGTATATAAATGAGGTCATAAGGACCTCCGTCATCTTTACGTTGGAAGGTGTTTTGATGTATGAAACACCTGACTGGTTATCATTTAAGCATCATGTCTACACATACACAGATGTACAAAGCTTAAGGACGAAGAAAAAATGTGCATGTATATAAAAATAAGTACGTGTAGTTGTGGAGCAAAAGGAAAACAATAGTATTGACAGCATTTTCAACGTGCTTCAATATAATAATCATGTTTAAAGGAAGTACAAAGTTGAAAAGAGGGTGACAAAAGAAGGTGTTTTTCTGAAAGGTGCATATTTACCGTGGACATGGTTGCACAAAGAATGCACAATACAGACTACAAACAAGCCTGAGAGTCGTGTCAATATGGGGTATGGCCACGGTTAAGTACGATGCAACTTGTACACGACGTGGCGTACTCAGAACAACATGATGCCGGAGCTGTTGCGGCAAGTTCTCTTACTCTTTCACTACACGGATGAGAGTCTTCATGTTGGTCGATGGATATTGTCGACCAGCAATAAATCTTTCCAAGGAGTCCCATACATTTTCAATCGGATTCAGGTCCGGTGAACGTGGTGGTCAGGTTATAAGATGATCCTCGCTGTCAAGACATTCCTCTACAGCCAGTGTGCAATGACAAGGCGCCTTATTATCCATGAAACGAAACTTTTCACCGACAGCACCTCGGAAAACTCGCACATGTGGGAGCAGAAAGTCATCAATGTTTGCTGGTCATGGTCCCTCGGTCAAGCACACACACATACAGCTGTGTACGGATATTGACCATGATACCCGCCCACACCATGATACTTCAAGTCGCATATCGATGCCTTTCCTGAATATCTTCGGGAAGATAAGCATTGCCAACCTCGCGCCATATCAGTTGCCGTCCAGAATCAGATGATAGACTAAATCTACTCGCATCTGAAAAGTGAATGGTCAGTCGTCACAGTCCAATTGCGTTGTAAATGACACCACTGCAAATGAGGGCTACGATGACCCCTCGAAAGTGGGGCACACATACCTGATCTTCGGACTTATATTCCTTTCTTTCGCAAATGTCTTGAAACAGTTTTGCAGAACATCAGAGTTTCTGCGGCTGCGTTTAACTGACGTGCCAGGTCACCAGCTGTACTACATCGGTTCCTTTTCGCTGAAGGAACACTATACTGATCTTCTTGGGGCGTCGTACTGCTAGGACGACCTCCCCCTTGCGTCTGCTGCGCATTCCACTAGTTTCAAATGCTGTTCATAGCCTAGAAACGATACTGAAGGATGTTAAATTCATGAGCAACATCTGTGACTTGTCGCTCTTCTTCCAGCTTTACAATTATTTTTCCACAAGTGAGATCATCTAAATGATGCCTGTAAGACACGACCATAATTTCAATATTGTAATTTCATTTCTTCACCTCCGAATTTACATCCAACGTAAACTGACTGCCCGCGACAATTGCCTGCAATCTCTTATCTGTGTTATCCTGTGTTTCAGAACACAGATTACATCCCGAATTTCTGCAACTTTCAACAGGCTGATGCGGTTCAACTTCAAACTGTAATCGTTGAAAATTGCATCCGTCCTCACGTTTTGTCCACCAATGTATTAATCTGGCGACGACCACAGGTTTCAAAATTTTCGCTGTTCAAGATATTGCGTTTCCCTACATTCTAATTTGGCCTTTGTGACAATCCTATTAAAAAAATATCAGAAAAGGGTAATGCTATTTTCTGTTAAACTCTACCATTGCACACAACTTCATTGAAGTCGTTTCAATTTCTCGTCTCTCGATTGTGTCAAGAGAAACCATACCCACAGTACATACAGGGTGTCTCGTCAGGACAAGACCGTATGAACGCTATTCAGCTGGAAACCTTGCTTGGAATGCAAAAAAGTGTCCAAAGAACCATACCTGTATGACCCGTAGTTTTCTAGGAAAATCGCTGGATTTGGCGTGAGGGTCCGGTAGAGTGGCCAACATACTTGATCTGTGATATCCTTAGACTTATTTTTATGGAACCATCTGAAGGAATTAGTGGATCCCACCCCCACTTGCTACAAATGGCGACTTGATTGCTTGTCTTTATGCTGCGTTTACTTCATGGACAACGCGTTGTTAAATCTTTTTTAAGCAGTCATTCAACGGCGTGAAAAAAAGGAAAGGCCTCGATATGCGCCGTGGTGATTTTGAGCTTTATTGCCTGTTTTATGTAGCGACGTTTCATGTGTTTTCAATAAAGCTCTTTTTTCGTGCACCGGATATAACACCGTTACATTTTTTAGCACTTCCTCCAAGCACTACGAGTCGTCGAGATATGGTTCTTTGAACACTTTTTGTACACTCTGAGGGAGAGAGGTTTCCAGCAGAGAAGATTTTGTGCTGTCTTTGTGTAGATATTCTAGAACTTCTGCTAATCGACAATACAGTTAGGGGTCAAAGTATTTGCCTCCAGTGTTAGGAGACAAGGGTTTGAACCCGGCTACTAGTAGGAAAGACCTTTACATGGACAATCTGTCTTTTGTGCAGCGACTAGAAAACTGATCTACATTGCACCTGGGACAATGAACACTTGAGATAGTAGAAATGCACTCTCTCATATCTTCCTCCCAGAGGCTTTGTTTTGGCTCCAGTATGCTTCAATGTATTTCTAACCTATCCCTCCTCTAAAAATATTAAAACATTAAAACAACAGGTGTAATAATTCAACGTGTCCTTTACGAGGATTTTTTTGGCGTGTTCTTTGCATTAGAAATGTTACACTATATGGCCATAAGTATACGGACACCCCCTCCGGAGATTTGGATCTGGCTGTTCACGCCGTCAGATACGTCATTGAACGATACTGTTGGAGGATTGGGAGCTTATGTACATGGGTTAGATCGACAGACAGTCAGTAAGTCGCCAGAGCATGATCAGCGGATACCATCGTTGCGAAAAATCGGTTTGTGAAATATCGGCCTTGTTACAGGTGCAAAAATCAACTGCAAGTAACGTAATTTTCAAACGGAAATGTAGGGAAAGTGAGAGAAAATGCAGCAGAACGAAGTGGCGGCTGAAGAAATCTAATAATAGCAGCCGTCGAAGCCTAAAGAGGGTAATGAATAAACATCGTGAGTCCACGGTGGCAACAGTCACTCATGAATTTCACCATACTACAGGCGTCACCGCTAGCAGCAGGACTGTTCGTAGAGAGTTAAAGAACATAGATTACCACAGACGTGCAGCCGCTCACAGGACGACCATCACCGACGTCAATGCCAATCGTCGGTTGCAATGATGCAAAAAGCCCACTGCCATTAAACTGTGGAACAGTGAAAACACGCGTCTAGGTTTGACGAATGTCTCCGTCTAACTCTTTGTATCCGACTGTATTGTGTCAACTGTCAAGTTCGGTGTCGGAAGCATATTGATGTGAGGGTGTTTTTCGTGGTTTGTCCTGGATCCCTTAGGTTCTGTGGCCGGAAGAATGAACTCTGTGCATTCTGGACGGCGAGGCGTTCCCAGTTTTCTAACAACAATTCAGGGAATGCCCCTTCCTGTTCCAACAGAATAACTGTCTTGCCCACGCATCGTAGCCTGTGAGGCCGAGGTTTGACGACATGGGTGTTCACAAACTGGACCGGCCTTCAAGAAGCTCTGAACTCTATTGAGCACTTCTGGAACGAATTAGAACGCAGATTACGTGCCCAGCCGAATCACTCATCTACCTAGGTCGGACTCACTTCATTTTTGATGGACGACTGGAAGAAAGTTCCTGAAACTATCTATCAAAACCTGGTGGATAGTCTTCTCAGACGTATGCGGGCTGTGATTAATGAAAAAGGTGGATCGACATCTTATTAATATGTATCGTAGAAGTCTCGGATGCTACAACTGGTGGGAGGGGGCCTCGAAATCTTTCGACCATATAGCGTATATTTCATGCCTGAAAAAAGTATTACAACCCGCAGTCATTATTTTGAAACTAAATAGTTATTCACCTTTTCGCGGAGTATCCCTAAGAGCGTGGCATTAGCCCAGCAATACGATTTCCTCAAATGGTACGAGATATACGGAGCGTCGATGCAAATAATAGGTTCACCAAACACCATGCAAGACCATACGAGGATGCAGCAAGTCATAATTATGAGGAACGTCACTCGATAATGCAAATAAAACAGGAAACTCTCCGTATCATGGCGACCAAATGCTGGCTTGGTAAAGGGGCCGCGGAGATACTGCAGCATGTTGCCTGAAAGTAAAAGTTAGACGTTATGATGAAGAAGTAAAAAAAAGCTTGTTAAGAGAAAATTTGCGGTATATAGTAACCATCATCTGTGTCTGACATGGTTATGCTGGTAACATTTTAAATAAAAGCCCTTTTAAATACCAGTACTTGCTCTGTGTTTCATTAAATGATGAGAAATGAAGTATGTGAAGTATTGTGTCAATACGAAATTGTGCCCTCTGTGTACAGAAGCTTGATTCTTGAGGACACATCTTGGCAAACTTCAAAGCCTGCAGCATACGCCTCGGCCACTGGAATCCTAATTAACATTTCCCACCACACGCTGTCCTGTGCACTCTTCTCTCCAACCAATGGCGATAGGGCTTTTCAATTCCGTCCCTCTAGGGAAATAGAGATACATGCGACATAGAAAGAAGTGTAATTCTTGAGCGAAGTGCAGGACGTCGTCAAGAGACGCTTTTGCTATCAGGGCATCCTCATCTCGCTCAAGGCAAGATGCAATTCGGAATTTGAACCTTCCGACTATTCATAAGCAATTTTGGCAAATTTACCTGCAACTTTCGACTGGTAAAAGTGTGGAATGTGCTTTCACCCGAATTAAAAAACTGTCGCACTCTTTACACATTCAAAACAAAGCTGAAAAACTACATGATTGCACGTTGCTTTGGAAATACTAAAACTAGGTATCACCTACGGATAATTTTCAACATTTCCCTGAACCTGCTGTGATATATAAACGTAACTTCGCAAAAGAGAAGTCTTAAGTTTGTAGAGAGCCACTCTTCGCACTAACCCGCCCCCCCCTCTCTTTTCTGTCTCTGCCCCCTCAACTCTTAACCCTGGCATGCTGGATTTTAGCGAGCTTAGCTCTTTATCCACATGTTTTTCCAGGGTTGCAAACCAGTTCCCCCTCTTCTTGTGTTTATATTGTATCATACTAAAAATACTATGTATATGTTACTAAAACCAACTTCAACCTGTACCAAAGGAAGAATGTGATGTATATTGTGATTGTAACATTATTAACTTACGAATTTAATAAAGTTCAAGTTCAAGTTCAAGAGATTCCGTTCATACGTCGTCTGCCAGCTAGTTAGTTAAACGTATACCAGAAGACGTCGCGCAATAATCATCGTGAAAATTTTGAGTATAATTTAATTCTGTGAACGTGCTACCGCGCACACGCAGTGGTACGTATGTATGATTTAAAATGGTCAAAACAAACATTTAGTCGTTTCGTGCAAAATTGAAAGCGGTGGTTCTTCGAGTGTGTTCGTGTGTGAAAAGCTGCATTTTGATGTTGTGACTTTATCCTATCGTGAATGTTTATTCTACCGAAAAACTCAACTCGTTCCATTTTGACTAATTAACATGTTTCTCGTGTCCTATGAAGATCTACTTATTTCTTTGACGTAGCGACTGACTGGTGATTCAGAAGTCATCGCTCCATTGAAGTTCGTTGGTTTCCAGTGAATAGCAAGTGGCCTAAGAACAATTACCAGGTACAGTGCCATTGGATTATTAGTATAGAAGTGACTAGTGACAATTTTTATTTAGTGTGTAATGAATTTAACCAATTCCCTTATTAATAATTTCTAACATGAGAGCGCAGCGTGCGAAACACGGAATTAACATTATATTTTCGCCTCCCACTGAAATGCAGATTAGGTTGAAACGTCACAAACCTACGTGATGAGAATCAAAGTATAAAAGAACGAGCAAAGCTAAAGGCAAGGCCTTTTTGGTTAACCCACTGTGGTGATCAGGTTTTGGAATGCTATTTATCTTCGACGGTACTTTACACCGTAATTCTACGTTCCGGCGGATATATTTTTGTCCGACAGTAAGATTTACTAACGAGGCTGAAACGCCTTTTGAAATTCACAAGTTTCTCAGTAAAGGCTCAGTCCTCTAAGCACACAACTTGTACACTTTCTACCGACTTCACACTTTCTACCGACTGCTCTGTGTACACGTTTCCCAACTTCAGCCACTCTCACAGAGTTGCAAACTGTTCTACAGGAGGAATGGCGATTACTTGACTCTGCGGTGGTTGATCACCTAATGGAAAGCATGATCACACGCTGTAAACTTTGAATGCGGATGAGGGGTGGTGACTGAAATAGTATCTGTTGGTGATTGAACTTTTACGCCGGCTAACTCAAGGGGTTGAGCATGAGGTTTAACTATTTCAAGAAATTGTGACTGCTCTTGAAGGCAGTCATTAAAACAAGCTTCTGTAGCTTTCCTCGACTTGGTTGAACAGCTACGCTTAAACATGTTTGTTAACCACTAAATTCTCTGCAACTTTAACTTTCAAATGAACACACA
>JJRW01S0006600.1:58505-75858 GCA_001188405.1 Loxosceles reclusa | reverse complement strand
GGAATTTGATAGGCCAAATTCATTTTCACAGAGTTCCTCTGATATAAAAGAGGAAAGTGAGATTTCGGTTTATCAGCAGACATCAAAAATTAGTGAGAAACACCTTTACTCGAACAATTTGTTCAATAGAAATTGTAAAGAAACTGCGCTTTTGTCGACGCCGGGATTCGAACCAACGGATCTGTCATCTCTAGAGAGATCTCTTTACCGGTTAGGCTACGCCGACAGGTATTTGCGCCTCTTATTTTCGAAGTCTTTTGTGGAGAGACATTACAAAATTCTCAGAGTTCTGAATGTTTGTCCCACAAACAAGGTGTTTTAAGTTCCTTCTCAGCAAGCTTGAAAGTAGAGTCATGCTGTACAAGAGTGCAAGTACAAGAGCTAACCTTTACAGGCCTTTGCGCCATTAAACTTCAAACCAACCAATCAACCAACCACCTCGGGGACGCTACACTCCCACATCTCGTACTCACCTAAAAGGTGATCGCTTGAGGAGGAACGCTGTGGGAGAACGTAATTACGAGATTGATATTTACCTTCAAAGTTTGAGGTTACTCAGAGGTTCGAAGATTTCTGCATCAAAAGTTCCAATTATTCCTTCAGATATCCGTAGATCTACCTTTCAAAGGCTCACATCTTCTAAGGGTTCTATATACATTTAAATACAGCAACTTTGTTCAATATATTTCAAGTAAGCATATACTATCTCTTCCAGACATTCTACAGTCGATTCCGTTTTGTTGTCGTAGTAGTGGGTGAGTCTAGAAAATCCGCTCTCTTGTGGCAGAGTGGCTCTTTTATCAGACTGGAAACCACAAAATCTCGGGTTCGAATCCCATTAGGGCACGAATGTCATATGTTCAGATAGAGAGAGAGAGTATGCTGTTTTCTCTGAATACTGCCACTCTTCCGTCATTGAGGTCGTGCCAGTGAGACCTGCCCTTCCATGAGATGAAAATGACTTATTATAGCGACTGACATTCCTATCAAAACATTCAAAAAGAATTAAAGTGCGCATATTGGCGTAGATGTATGAACAATGAAATAATAATAATAATACTAAATGAATGGATATATTCCACTTAGCACAGTAAAGTGAGTTAGATAGAATTTTTATTGCGCGTGAAATATTTGATGTCGAAATCCCTGGAAAGCTGCATGTCTGAAGATGTCTTAACTACCTGTTTATATGGCTGCATTGGGAATTTAGCGGTTTTTAGTACTCTATGGCTTTTAGATCCACTAAAGACTTTGCGCTTACTGCACATCTAACAAACAAAAATAACTGTAAATTCTTCCTTATAAATTTATTTCTGGGATTCATTAATTTAGGCTGTCTCTACATGTATTACTTTGTGATCCAGTAGATGTTAAAGAATGGGTAATGCAAGCATCAGGAAAAAATCAAGGATAATGTTGCAGGAGTTGGACGAGTGCTTCTTATCTTTGGCCTCTTGCTGTTTATTTATATCGTCATGAAGTGCAGCGATGTCATTGCCTTCGCCCGATCCGTTGGAGGCATCAAACGAACTCAAAGAACCAACATTCGCGTGCGAATCTTCATTTGGTGCGCTTATCGGGTTTGATTCCTGTTGGCATGGGGCCGTCTGCCGTAAATACGGTTTCTCGGAGCAGCCAGTGGTACTCTTGTTCTCAGAGAAGGTAAAACGTAGCATTGGAGAAGCACCAATACCAGGATTTGGCGTCATGCCTTGTTGATCGCCATTGGTTGCACCATGTGAGGCACCTACTTGAGTGCCTGTTCCCGACATTTTGGTGCCAAAATCAGTCTGGTTCTTTAAGTTCTCAGTATTCTGTGTATTAACAGCAACAGTATCCCCCTGATGCATTCCTCCAAAAAAACTGCCAGTTTCTCTTGGGTTTTCCCCTTTTTCGTCAAGAATATCCGAAATAATCGACTTATAACCATGTTTGGTATCTTGCTGCTCTATGTCTTTGACAATAAGATCTTGGGTTTGAATTCCGACAGAAACGGCGTTTCCCTCTGGCGTTAACGACACTCTGAATTCGTAAGATTTAGGAAAGTTCAATCTCTTCGAGGGATCTATAGAATTTTTGCAGAAATCTGACGTTTGGTGTGAATTCACTTCAGCGAATGGTTTTCCAGTTAAATTTGCAGCTAATTGTGGTTTCATGATATCAGTCGGTGTCGCATTAGTAATACCAGGATGTAAGTAATTATCGCCGTTGAAGTTTTCAACCTGTTCTTCATCTTTCCTCATTTTCATCTTTCCACTGCAAGGATGGTGTACCTCGGGCTGAAAAATATAAATATTCGTAAACTTGTCAATTTGAGAATGAGGATGTCAGTTTGAGACAAAGCATGAATTAACACAGATGCTAAATAAATTACGGTAGAACACAGTAAATGTGCTCTCCTTTTAAGCGATTTCTCACCTGAACCTGAATCTAAATTTAGCGGAAAAACCCTCTACAGCAAGTCATTGCTTTCTCCTAGGGGTGGGTGAGTAGATTAGTAAAAATTTAACGGTACAATGACCTGTAAATGTCATGCGTTGTCAAACACAAGGTAATTACGAAACAGTAAATGGCTCGGGCATCTCGGAGGCGCCACTACACTCCCCATACTTCCCATAAAGGTAAGCCCTTGAAGGGGTAAGGCTAAGGGATTCCCTACCGCAAATCATGTAGATATTTTGTAGCTTAGCAGTTAGGGCACCTTTCTTCAGACTCAGACGATATGGGTTAGAATCTCGGAAGTATCGATCTTTCCATGCCTCATTTGCCTAATTACTTTTCGTTTACTGTACAACTCATTCGTGTTAGGGATCATTTTCTCATATCACAAACCTACTTCTGTATGATACAGGTTTGCAAATGTTTCAAAAATGTCAACACATGAGAAAAAAATAAAATTTTAAATGTCACACTACACTACACTAGAAAAACTTTTTTTAAAGAAACTTGAATACGGTTCATTATAATTAAACACAATGAAACGCTTCAGTTTTAAATTTTACTCTTAGAAAGAATGACATTTGCCGTATACACGATGCATAATATAAAAATCAGTCAAGTCAGAGCTCGCATGCGCGTACCACATCGAAGGACACCCCGCACCGCTAGTGGTAGGTAGGGCACAGTCTGATAGTTCCCCATTCCCCGGTTTAAAGTATGCATTTGATTTAGGCTTATAAATTGAGACATTTTGATGGAAAATTTCGTCTCTAGATAGCCAGACATTTGTAAAGAAACAGTCGCCCTTATGCCGAGGCCGGGATTTGAACCTACGGAATTGTCATCTCCGGAGTGACCGCTTTTCCACTTAAGCTATGCCGACATTTATCTGAGAAGCTTATTTTCGAAGTCTTTTGTGGGGAGAACTTTTCATCTTCCCCTCCATGTTGAGAGAGAAGTCAGGGCACCACCTGACCTCGAGTGTTGGACCTCAATTAGGTCCTTTGCCACTGGTGTAAGTCCCTGTTCAAGCGTCATTGTAAATTCTGTAGTGATAAAGTTGAGCGTTCTTTTTTACTCCTTAGAGGCTCACCCTTTTGATCAGTATGGAGAGTGACATGACGTCCCCGAGATTTTCGAACCATTTAGTGTTTTGTACTTACGTTGTTTTCATCACAACATGACCTCACAACTCCTTGTACTATAAAATTCTAATTAATCAACCAACCAACTTACGTTCTTTTTAAGAGATTCCCAAGTGACATAGGCAGATATTGGTTGATTTGCTGATTGAACGGCGACCTCATGAGGGTAGAGACGTAGAGAGACCAATGTTTGACGTAATTCAGAGTACTTATTCTCTTGGTGAACTGCGGTGTCTTCATTGTGTTTTACCTTTAAGGCATTAAATATTCTATGCAAAAGAGATTTTGGTTTCTCGAATGGGTTCTCTGCTATTCGAATTTTCGTCTCGACCGAAGGCACAAAGGCAGCCATCCTAAAACCAGTGACTGCGTCATCATGAGGGGAAGCTGCTACCACTTCTGAGACAGCACTTACGAAAGTACCAGCTCAACTGCAGAGTTTGCATCGACCCATCGTCACTGAGCACCAGTAATCTCTCGTCAGACAGGGCTGTCATTTCTATCTACCGTAACATCGAGAATGGAGGCAGCCGAGGTATACGCCTGTCGTGAGTGTCTTGCCCTTACCGGCATTCCATAGCCAATTATCTAACTCTCAGCAAGGCTGCGTGGTGGTGCAGAGCCATTCCTGTTCCCAAAAATCATGTAACAAGAGGTGAAAGGTTATGAAAATACACCGTAGTCGGCCTATAGCCGTGCCACGCTTGAGACGCCAAGACCAAAGTCTCGAGGACTCAATCCCAATGTTACGCAACGATGCTGTCATAGTCACACAAATGTTTGGATAAATCAAGCCATGGCCCAGATCGGAAAACCCGGGCTCTTGCCTCGTCAGGAAGGCAGCAGCCCGAAAGATTCAAATAAACCGTGCAAGAGTTCTCCATTTATGGGACTGAACAAATTGGTTTTAATACTAGATTTCTTATGTTGTCCAGCTGTGTCAATTAAAAATTTAGTTTCTCTCGAATTATATGTATACAAGAGTGATCCAGAAACGAAGTTTCCCTCACGGCTAGCAGATGACAGGCCATGCATTGAGAAAGATGAATGAGTACGCCTGAGAGATTCAGGACGTGGTTATCGTATACGACATCTAGGACTTCACTACCGCACACAGTTTCACCGTGGTAGCTTTTGAAGTGTCGGTTCTGATTCTCTCCTCTCCCGGACTGCTAGATTACGTCTGTGACATTTTTTTTGAACGCACAGAACGTAGCTGCAACCAAAATCCATAGTCGGATGTGTCAAGTATATAGGCCGGAAGATATGACCAAGCAGATGGTGCGTCGTTGGTGCAGGGCGTCAAAATGGTCACAATGAAGAGCGCAGTATTCAGCCGTCCATTATGAATGACAACCTTGAGGGGCGAAAGGACCTGTAAGGCCAACATGGCACGAACGGAAATGCTACGACTGAATCGCGCATACACTATCTCCCGACAAGTAATTGGTCACCTGTGATAGAAAAGGAAAACGAAATTCGTTCACCTTCAGCAATTGGTGGAGTCTCTACGAGCGGCGATTATAGCAGCGACCCTCTGCGGCATACTCTCCACCTGTCCTTGTACGACGGCTAGCGGTATTTTCTTCCATAGACTTCAAGAAAGGTGAGTTTCATGAATTTCGGACGGCGGGGGCACCCCTAAAGTCTAAGTTCCAACTCGTCCCACAGATTCTCCGTAGGGTAAGGTCCTGGCTTTGGCCAGACCAAACCATTTGATTAACCCATTGTCATCATATCAAGCCATGGTGGACTTAGCAACATAACAGCTGGCGTTGACGTCTTAGAAGTAACATGGGTCCACCCCGTAAAACTGCCGCAACGTGGGAAGCACATGGTCATCCATAATAGTGCGTTAGGCCTCAGCGTTGAGCGTACCAGGAATTGAAACCAAGGGTTCTAGGCCATACCAGGAAAAACGCTCCCCACAGCATAACTCCACCTCCGCCAAACTACATTGTGGGCACAATACACTCCGACAGGAGGCGTTCTCCAAGCTGACGCTAAACCCAGACCCTGCCATCCGAATGGTAGAGGGTGAACCTTGATTAGACGCTTCAGAGTACCTGTTTCCACTGTTCAACGGTCCACTGTCGACGCTTTTCTACCACGTTAGCCGCGCAGTGTTGTTGGATTTGGTTATGAAAGGCTTGTGGGCGGCAGAACGTCCATGAAAATCCAGCAAATGAGCTTCCTTACTAACGGTATTCATCAAAACAACACTTCCGTATGTCTCTTGAAACTCC
This sequence comes from Loxosceles reclusa, assembly GCA_001188405.1. Classification (NCBI taxonomy): domain Eukaryota; kingdom Metazoa; phylum Arthropoda; class Arachnida; order Araneae; family Sicariidae; genus Loxosceles; species Loxosceles reclusa. The sequence goes on along the minus strand of JJRW01S0006600.1, from coordinate 70,028 downwards.
TCGCGGATGTGGGCAATCGATTGTGTGCGGTCTTCCGAATTTCTCGTGACAGTACCCGTCGATCTGTAACTCCCAGTTTCGTGTGTCTGCTGGGTCGGGGCACATTCCGACAATCACCACTAACTTTCCTCTTGCTAATCACGTAGGCCACTGTTGACTTTGGGCACTTCATTTCGCTGGGTATGTCACGTATGGATCGCCCGTTTCTGTGATACCCGACGATTACACCTTTCTCAAATCAGAAAACTCCGAACTGCGTGACATCTTGCGTGCGATTGATGGCGCTGTTGTTTTCTACTGGCTATTTAACAGCGACTGGCGTGACGTGTATCCGGATCGAATCTATCGTCGTTTGCAAAGGTGTCCACTTACTTGTTGGTAGGTAGTGTATTGTCACGCAGTTATCTGCGCGACTAATATTTATTTAAATTCATTTATTTGCAGAAATGGGAATTTTGAGAATGTAAGTAGCATATTAGACCGACGGGAAAAAATTACACATTTCCTCTGAAAGAAAAACTTTGGTGAGAATATTTGTTTTCTTTCGACTAAAAGCGAAATGTTGCAGAGTTAAGCATAAAAGGTTTCGCACACCTGCGAATTGTGCTGGAAGGTAAAAGCAATATTCTTTGAGCGCATAGAGACAGGGACGAAGGAGCTACAGGACGTAACACGTGTGCCAATTAAACGGACCCCCCGGAGAACTGTACCAGCGCCTCCTACAAAGAAGGCCGAAGAACCAACTGTGTGACGTCATCATAGTTAGGTATAAAAATAACAAAATGCTCTGTATGAAAGGTTGCACTAATAAACATAGAAGTTTTCCAATTTCTTGTGAATATTCATACTTAAAGCGACGTTCTAATACTAAATTGCTTAATTAGATTTTAAAAATATTAAGCTCACATTTTAGTTTAAAATGGAATATTTTAAATATGGACATCAATTTTTCGCAACTGTAGTGACGTTTCACAGTTGGTTCTTTGGCCCTCTTTGCAGGAGGCGCTGACTGTACTATTGCAGAAAGATTGTATTCTTACGCACAAAATACGCGAAAACGCTTTTCTTGGAATCTCCCACAATTGCGCAACAAGTTATCTAGGACCTTTATATCGCTAAGCATGGTTGTTCGCCGCTGTAGGAAGTATTTTACTTTAGAAATTATCAGTGCTGGCCTTTTGTGAGAGTGGGTACGTTCATACAAAAGAAAGTTTGGCACTTGGATGTTTAGAAGGAATTGGTGATGTATTAGGAAGAAAATGCTCCAGGCACAAGTGGGGTGAATCATTTGTGTTACGCTACTAACCAGTATGGTTACAGAATTCTTCGGGAGAGCAGAATAAAGTGTTACATGGTGAAGAAAAAACCAATGAACTTGTAGGGGGAAGTCTTGCCGTGATGCGCAGATCAGCTCAGCGCGAAAGGAGGAACGCAGAAAAAAAGTGAGGAAGAGAGTAAAGTAATCGGGAGCCATCCGAATGGATATATTATTGTGGTTGTGCGCGGAATGAAACTTCGTGTTTAAAAAATGCGAATTCTTCACGGATAGTGTAAGTGTCGTATATGATGAGTGAATTACCGTGGGAAGGATAGATCCCACATAAGGCGTGCGAACTACGTGCTTCGAGGTAGGCTCTGTGCGGGTGGATATGTTGCCTACCGTCGGCCTGATAGATTACGACGATTAGGGGTAAGTCAATGGACCTTTTATACTCCATTCACTAGGACCCTCACTTTAAATTAAAGAATACATGTAAAATACATTGAATTATCTCTCTCTCTCTCTCTCTCTATTGTTGTTTCTAACTCTGGCTGGCTATGTATGTTGATAGTGGTATTTAACTGCTTGATGAGAATAATAAATATTCGGGAGGATGCGTAATTTTATTTAAGTTGAATAGTGTTGTTGCTGAGGTAGTAATATTAGTGTTTTGTATAAAAGTATGTGATAACTGAACTTTAATTGCTGTACATATTATATAATTATTTTGCCACAAATAAATGGCATGTTTTTGTTAAGTGAATCCTGCCAGTCGGAACATTTATTTGGTTTATGTTTTAATTAATTTATGCGGGCGGTACGTTGCAGAGACCCACTGCAGCTACCGTTTTAAACACAACGCGTTGTCCACCCTGGCACGTTTAAGGTGTGTCACCCATTTACGTGACAGTATGTGACATTACATTTACACTTAGGTACGAAAAGTCCTTTTGTGGGGAGGCATGTTTAATAGGCGAACAGAGCTACAAGCCTTAGAACATTCGAAATCTAGTGTAATGACCTTGTTCTATATTATGTTCTATGTTTTCGTAATGTTGAAAGTGAAGAATTTGTTTTTACGGACGATAATGTGACATTTCATTGTACAGTCACAGCAGAGACACTTCTGTAAACAGAGGATATCAATCGCATGGATTGGCCTGCACGCTTTCCAGAGCTAAATCCAGTCCAAATATATACAGGACATTCTTGAGAGGGACACTGCTGCTCGAAATCCTCGTCCTCCAACAACCAAACAAGGCCTCATCCATGATTTGAAGGTGGAAAGGGCAAAATTATCTCTGGAATTCTTAGATCATCTGGTGCAAAGCGTGCCACTACGTTGTAGAACTTGAACAACTGTTCGAGGTGGACACGTTATCTACTGACATTTTTCTCTGCCTGGTTATTTAAGTGAGCGTTCTACATCCATTCTCCAACTGTGCCATTAAAGAATTTGTGACTTTTTTTGAAGAAACTGGCTATAATATCTTTGTAACTTATTACACGAATTGTTTTAGTTTTCATGTCATGTATAAGTGTTCTGGCAATAACGTTATTGCCACAGTTAGCTGCAGACATTGAATTTTATCATATACAAATCAAAATGAAATGTCCTGAAGTTTTTTGGACATGTGTGTAAATAGAACATATGAGAATCTTCTTTTCATAATACTGAGATATTATTCCTACTACAGTAAATTAGTGATAAAATTAGTCTTCTGTTACTTAGTCACATGTTGTAATGTACACACACACACATATGAGATTCCATGTAATTGATAGTTTCTAAAGTTTAGGAGTTATACTTACACTTTCCAGTGACTTCTTTTGCCTCAAAGATATCCTTGTGAATCGCCTCGGTTCGTTTTCACTCAGCCGTGATGGTCCGTGACTTCTCAGCCATATCCGTCTAAACCCTTTAGGTCCCTTGTTCGTCTGGAACAAAGGAGGAGACCTGCTGCGGAAATTTTTCTGTCTCCACTTGTTCACCTCCGAAAACTTAAATTTATTTCTTGAGTTGCGTGTTTTTTGCGCATCTTTCTTCCTAGAGGCGGTAAAAAGCCTGTTTGATGGCAGGGTCCCCGTGAAGGTTCTCGTGAGGGGTAGAGCGTAAGGACCTCGTTTATTCTCTAGGTGTGGAACCAACTTAGGCGACCTTACTAAAATCGTTCGTTTCAAATGTCGACCTCCACTGACGGAACGAAAAAGATATGTAGCTTTGTCAATGTCTGTTACATTGAAAAGTCCAGAAACTTTAAGGCCCTGAAAAAATACCAAAATGTTTAAAAAATGATTATTTTTATATATGATCCACTTATATACACTGAGGAGCAATTACATTATGGCCATCAACAATATACGAAGTTATCGCACTCTTAGAACGAACAGTCGTACGTGTCGCAGTTCACAGAACAGTGTGCATAAAACTCCAATGCAGGTTTTCTGCTAGTAGTGGATACCAGGGTCAAAATGGCTGGTTAGTTGCTTGAGATTTAATGGCACAAAGGCTTGCAAAGACCATGCCGTGCCTAGCACAAGATGATTACGGGACACTGAATGGCAAGGGCACCTCATGGAGACGCCACGTCACTCCCCGTACTCACCAGAAGAGAGAGAGTAAGAGCCCCTGAGAGAAGGGTCAAAACGGTAAAAGCTCCCATTTAAGTTTGTTGGATGACAAACTGTGATGGGACAGGATTAAAATTTCCCAGAAAGGACTGTAGGACTACAAAAAGAAAAACTTTTCTTTTTGTAGACGTCGGGATTCGAACCTGCGAATCTGCCATCCCCAGAGCTCCAGAGCGGCGGCTTTAACCAATTAAGCTAAGCCGACTCTTGTCTGTTGAAGCTTATTTCGAAGTCTTTGTGGGTGGACATTGCAATGTTTGTTGGAGTTTGTGGATAGTGGGGAAGGGAAGGTCCAGTTATGACGAGATAAGGTGGAAGTCCGGTGTTGGAGGTCCGGAATTCAGATTTTTCCAAGTAATGGTCTTAGACAACCGATAGTAATGTTAATGGAAAGGGCTATTTATGATCATGGTGTTGATGTGAAAGGGAGAAGGGGTAACTTGTGTTGAGTATCCGGAAAAATGCGACTTTTCCAAGGAAACATTATATAAGAGGCCAGAGTAATAATGGCTATTGGAGTTTTATTTTATTTTATTTTTTGAGGAGAGGGGGGTAGGGTAGTTGAGGGAAAGGTCCAGTTATACCTGTATGTCCACCGGTGCCTGGTCAAGTCCCAGACACCCCCACCACCCGTGCCGGGGTTGGTGTTGGTGGCTGTAGGTAGAGTGTTGAGCTGCGTAAGAGGTGTGTGTGCGGTTGGACGAATGGTAGAAATGCGAGTGGTCATAGTGGGTGTTGGTTATGACAGGTGTGGTATGTGTCGTAAGAAGCGACCGGATGCGTCGGTGGAGCCTGGGTCAGAGTTGTTGGCTGCAGGTAGTGGTGGGCTGCGTAGGAAGTGTGTCTGGTAGGAGAGGGGTGGGAGGTGTAGGCGATCTTAGTGGTAGTTGGTTGCGATAGGTGTGGTATGTGTCGCAAGGGGCGATAGGACTGTCGTGCTGCTCCACTGTGTTTGTATTTTTATATTTTTTATTGAGCCATTTAGCCGAACCTCACAGTCTTTCAATGTTTCCCCCCTTTTTTTTTCACCACACTTTTTTGTATGCTAGGATATTTTTTGTATACATTGACTTTGAAAATACCGCACAGCAACTAGCTGAAGGCAGGTCCCAAATTTTACTCATCTTCACAAATTGCGAGCGGAAAACAGAAATAGTAGTTAACTTCTAACGGTACTTACGGAAGTTTACGGCCCCGGCGATAAATTGCCAGTGATACTTGGAACCGTCGCCAAATCATTATTATTGTAAACGGCCAGAAATTCGGAACTTTCGCTTTTCGTTGAGACGCGTGTTATTTATGGTGAATTCTGAATTGCTTTTCCGACGTGTGGGATTCTGCGAAGTGGCGAAATGAAAAACAAAGAGGCACTGCTAGCCATCATCTTCATACCTAGCACACTTAGCAGAATTTATGTGGAGGAAGCCATTAGGACAACAAAATGCATTTGATAACATATTAAAATAAATCGCTTAAATATGGCAGCCCCGAACTTAACTTTTTCTACCTTGGCGATAATTTTATCGCCAAGGGGGCCGTAAACTTCCGTAAGTACTCTTCTAACCTTCTTCACAAAAACAAAAATAGCTTATAGAGGAACAGTCAGGCTTACGTTAATCGGTACTTTTCCGTTAGCTGGGCACAAGCGAAATATCGCCAAAAATGGCAATTTTTCGCTTGCTTTATTGTGTTTATGTGATTATTATATTCAGAGTGTGTTATTTCCCATTCACTACCACCCTTGCAAGCATTTGAGTTATTATTATGTTGAAATTGTTTATAAGATACAGTATTATATCCGTTTTGGAACAAGGAAAACGATCATTTGTGTGCTTTGTTGAATAAAAGTCGCTAACAAATTGTTTGCGCTCATCTAATGGAAAAGTACCCGTTAATCCAAGGTGAAATTCTTAGAAGTGTGTTGTGAAGTCACGTTGAAACATTATTGGCTCTGAATCACACCGTTTGGCGATAGTTTTTACTTGTCGAATTCGGTGGACGGGATAATTACAAATATATATATCCCTCTCTCTCTACATTATTTTTATTTATTTTTATTTTTTTTTTGAGAAATCATGCGACTCAGTCATTTTTAGTTTTAGTTCTGAAAAGCGATAAATATGGGATACTTTCCTCCTCCCGATGTTAGATAACACTGATTTTGTCGAGGTTTCGAACGCAATTAAGAATGGCGGTCGGTTTGTTTAAAAAATAGCCGCGGCGACTATTCGCCCCAATACGCCAAACAGTGGTTAATCTACATTTTCATCAGTAAGTGGCCATATTTTAATAGCTCTCCACCGTATATTTCACAACAGAAAGAATAACTGAATTAAGAATTAATTTGAGATCGGTTCTCCGTCATACGAGCATCACATTAACAAAAGGCACTTACGTGCGTACAATATGCCTCGTATAAATCTACATTCGGTTCAAATGTATCATGTTCCTCTTAAAAGTTTCTCATGCTTCAAAGGAACTTACCTTTTTCTTTTGAGCCGCCGTCTGAGACCTCGTTACTGGTGGAACATAATGAGCAAATTGTGGTTTCCATCGTTTACTCAGGTTTCTTTTCTTTGCATTGCGCATCTGGAAGACGAAGACGAAACTTTTTAATTTTTATATAAAGGTAAGATCTTTGCTACAAGTGAATCAGGACGCTGTGCTTACTGATGTTATAATGGCAATGGAGAAAGGCATGTTTCATTCTAGGGCACGTACTTAGAGTAAACAAAATAAATGTAGATATGAAAAAAATGAGAAAACTGAATTTGTGATAAGTTCTTTAGGATAGTGTGTAAGGTTGCGGAGCCGAACTGAACGCCGAACTTAAATACTCCTTTTATTTTTACTACACGTTCGCCCAAATGCAGAATAATGATGGATTACAACAACAATAAGTATAAATTGAAATTGAAATTAGTGACGTGGGAAGTGAAATTTCGCTCAATCAAATGTTTGCTATCTTCAATTCAAATCCAGCTGTTCAAGTTTCGCTACCTTACCGTTGGCGCACTTTTGGCGTCGTCCGGATGACGTGCTAAGAATGGTTGTAAAAATATCTAGAAACGCGCTGAAAACCCCAAAATTATAACTAAACTCCATTATTCAGCTATAAATTCTCTATGACGAAAAGACAGAGTCATTTAACAATAAAAGAAATAGCAATAATTAAAAGGTAATGATATAGTTGGTTGGTTGGTTGGTTATCTTCGAAATTTAATGGCACAAGACCATGTAGAGATCATGCCGTGCCAAACACAAGGTGATTACGGAAAACTATATGGCTCGGTCATCTGGAAGACGCCACTTCACGCCCCGTACTTCCCAAAATGTGAGCCCCTGAAGGAGTAAGGAGAAATGATACAGAACACTAATCAGACGCTTCAGACGTGATCATCCAATCGATCTTTAATCGAAGAGGATATTTGGGATAATTGAAGACTCTGGGCCAGCAGTACCCGGGCACCGAAGGGCAATTGTCCCAAGACATTCGTCAATTAAAAAAAAAAAGAACTGTATCCTTTCTACTAACTAAATTTTCGTTTGTAGAAAAGGAAGAATGTTAGGTCCAACTCAAGCTAACCAGGGACGCAACTCGCGGCCAGCGAAATACTGAATCTTGAGAGTTGTAAAACAGGATGTTTTAACGTAAACTCGTTAGATGTACAATAAGCATACATTCTTGAAACTACGAAAATCACAAAAGTACTGTCTAACAGCTAAAAAAATTTGTTTATCCGCCGGAAAGAGTGTGTTCCGAGAGAGAGAGAGAGAGCATGTGTAATTGTTTAAACTAAGATTAACCATTAAACTTCGAACTTTTCTTTTTTGTTTTTCACCTTCAGTTCCCTGAAGAAGAAGGTCATTTCACTTTCAGTTCCCTGAGGAAGATGTGTGCAATCACGTCGAAACGTTGGAACCAAGATCGCCAAATGACGCGGCACTCTGACCCAGAAGTCTCTATGTGTGTTGAGATTAACCAATCGCAATTTAACCCTTTTCCTGTCGCGGTAAAGATAAACAATTTTTAATTTAGTTTAGACATAAAAATGAATGTTCCCAATGAATCTTAACTTACGACAAATAGTCAAAACGACTTAGGTTAAATTTCAAAATTTGTTAATTGAACTAAAATTGAATTTCTCGACTTTAGAGTCTTGAGTATAACAAAGTTTTATATTTGAAATTGTTTGTTATTATTTTGCTTATTGTTTAGGTTCATAATTCTGTTTGGGACTTTTTCGCGATAAGTAGATTCTCGATTTAATTTAATTTTTAATTTAAAGTGAAGAAATTTTTGATTTCTTTTTTTTACGTTTCTTCAATTCGCAAGACAGTTAACCTTAACTACAGTGACTTTAATTGCATAACCTTAATTGCTAACCTTAATTTCTACTTTTTAGTTGGTTTGAACAAGTAAATGAAAGGCACTTACTTTGTTGGCATTCCAAATCAAATTAGTAAGAAACGGCATCCAGAGAACACAGTTCTGTTAAGTTACAAAATTTAGGAGAGAAATATTATTCGAATGAAGCTCCGGATATTTCCTTATTGGACTTGAGAAGAGAAGGTAATGGATTTAAAGATTAGCAATGTTCTAACTAAATATTTTAACAATGGTCGATTTTAAGAAAACCACTTATTGCTTGGAAGTTTTCAAATATTGTTGCAAATTTATTTGCTAAACTATTGTTGGGAACTGTCTTATAGTATTAACTGATTTTTCTTTAAAGAGAATTTTTGCCTCTCTCTTCTTAGCGGCCGGATCTGATATTTAATTGAAAGCGAGCATTACGCAATTGGTATTTACTAGAGATCAACTGTCTCAGAAATGTCCCGATCGGTATAGAGGTAAAAAAAAAAAAACGCCTGTAATCGCAGAGTGAGCATTTGAGGTTGGTTGCTTGGTTGATTGGAATTTTATGTCACAAGAACATGCAAAGTTATGCACTGCCAAACACAGGGTAGATTCGAAACGGACATTCATGGCGAAATTTGACAGAGGATCAAGCGAACAGTCATAAAATCGAAGACTCACTGATTGTTGATTAGCAACTGATTAAGAAAAAATATAACATTTACTGTTTATAACATAAAAAATTTAAACAATGAATTTATTTTTCATCGAAAGATAAAACATTAAAGCGGAAATAAAAAATCATATAAATGCTAAGAATATAAAGGTTAAAAGCAGAATTTCAAATTTCATGGTCTATATTGATGGAGCAGAATAATTGTTCCAACAAGGGAAAAATCACATTTAAACCCAACATGCTTGAAATATTCAAATGACGATTGTTAAAAAATTTGAATCGGAGATGATTAAAAGCCTATTCAATAAATATTGTTAGAATTTATTGTTAGAATGGAATGGCAATTTGGACAAGAAGGTGCATTCTCACCTCACAGGAGATATGCATGAGTGAGTCGGGTGTGTACAATACGGAGGCGCGTCAGTAAGACTTCTTCTCTTCGTGAACGGCTACAAGGTTAGTCACATAGGATGGGCTTCACTGCATGCAATTTGTTAGCAATTTGATTGTCACATACATTTTTCCAAATAGTGCGAATACGGGCTCGGATGACAGGCTTCCAGTTGGTGTATGGGTATATCTGCAGACGGCCATCCGAAGAAGCAAACTTCGCTACTCGATTTACTGTCTCGTTCCCAGAAATTCCCACGTGTCCCGCAATCCAATACAAAGAGATGTCAAATCCCTGTGAAAATAAATTGCTCATGGTGGCATGTACGTGGGACAAAACAGGGTGAGAAGTTGCCGGTAAGGGAAGAAACGAATTGCAAAGCACTAAGTTATTCGGAGTCGATAAAGAACTTCCTCAAGGAAGAACGATATACAACTCAGGGAAGAATGATATATATGTGCTCGAGTTCAAGGGATATGGAATGTAGCTCAACTGTAAAGATGGGTGCTATAGAAGGCAGTCTATCAATGGGTGTAACGCCACGGGAGACCATCGCTGAACCAACATGTACGTCAGATTTCGACCCATCGGTGTATATGGGAATATGATTGGGAAATGCGGCTTGGTGCTCCAGAGGAAACACCTCATATACTGAGCATTAGGTGTGCAACATTTAACGTAATTTTCACAGATCGAGACACACTGATGGAAAAAAAACTTCTCCCAAGATAGTAATGAGTCCAGTGCAGAATTTTCTTCAGCTCCGATGTCAATACCAAGCTCACTCAGAATCGATTGCATTCGGATCCCAAAGCTTGGCATGCAAGTTGGCCGTGCGCAAAAGAGATGAGCTGACCATAGTAGGACTTCTCAACTCCATAGTGGGACCATTTGTAGTTTCTAAGCTTTGCTTTATCTGTGTTTTATAAAGTTTAATCCAAATTCAAACGATATCTATCTTTAGAAATGGCCGAACTACGATATCCAAAAGGAAACCATGTGTAACGATTACTAATCCCCTACCTGATTAACCCTTAACATTACCATAAAATAATCAAAGTCCAAAGTGTTCATACGCCTCGACGAGATAAAATTAGTGTTAGAACAAAGCTACGTCAAACATGACTGGCACAAGTGACTTATAAAAAGTTATGTCGCCCTCAAAACAAAAAACTTCTATCCTTACTAGAAGACATGTTGTTGACTAAGCTTCTGCTGAACCTTGAATTAAGGTCTATATTTGCAGTAGCGAATTAAGCACTAACAAGTGCCAAAATTACGAGTCCCGAATGGACATAATCTGTTAAAGAAGTTTACTCACGAAGTCGACGAATTCTTAACTTGAGGATTATCTGAGGGATATAGATGTGGTTCAACCTTTTAAGATAAGTGAAACTTACGATTTGATTAAGCCAGAAAGGCACTAATAGTGGAAATTTAAACTTAAACATTTTTATTTAGAAAACGTAAATTTAAACTTTGAAATTTGAATTGAATTTTGATAAATTGCTTTGAGTAAAGTCAGTACAGTATTTAGTACTTGCAATGTGATAAATAATTCTGTTATTTGAATATTTATTTTGAATATCAGTTGCTGTTATAAATTAAGTGGCAAGTGTTGCACTTGAAACACGTCAGATATTGGTATTTCTTTCTGTAAAATTCATTAGACTTAAATAAATACTTGTTTGATTTTACTTCTGTTTCATTTTTCATAGCTAGTCGTTATACTGAAGTTCTTAGTTAAGTCGGAGATCTGATTTGATTTACATTGATTATTTTTCGAGTTCTTTAATTTTTGCTATCACTGTCCGGAACTGGAAAGGAGTTCCAAAAGCTCATGTCGAGTTGAGAGCTCACGGAGCTCTGAAAATGCACTTTCTGACACAATTGATGCTCAGAGTTCAGTTTTAGTCTGCTCGGTCTCATGATGAGCTTGTCAGATCTGATGAACAGACCCTTCCAACCACATTACACTCCCTAGCGGTTAACATGCAGGCCCCGATCACGAAGAACAGGGGCCCTATACCTTCTTGTGAGCCCCCTGCATACGACACAATGCATTTTATTCTTCATTCATCATTCAATCAATTGAACAAGATATTAACAATGAGGAAGAAAGGAACAAAAAAAAAAGACAGAATTTGCATTTGGCATATAAGGAAAAAATAAATAACGGTAACCTTGGATACACAATAAATAAT
>JJRW01S0006595.1:70981-82648 GCA_001188405.1 Loxosceles reclusa | reverse complement strand
CTACGCTTCCATAAATAGAAAAAATATTTCGATTTTTTTTTACAAACAGCGTTTTGCGTAAATGGCATCAGAATGTATAGAGAAGGAACTCATACCACACAAACTGTTTTCCCTTTTATGCTCTGAAGTTTGAACTACATAGCTCTTGCGAAAGGTGTCTCCCTAAATACACATACACTCAACATCGGTAGACGAATGAATTGTCGAAACTCCGTTAAGTAAACTTCATTTCACTCCTAGAAAAACAGCTGCAGTTAAGCTGACTTCATCGAAACACTAAACTTGCTTTATTTCCTCAGAAAACTAATAATAAATCCATTACCGTTTATTAAATAATATTCTTCTGCCGTGAATATCAGACGCGACGCGTAACATAATCGGACAGCTGCAAAAACGAAATCTTGTCACCAGGAGTCATTTTCCGGAAAGAAAATTATTTCGTTAACTGCGTATCTCTGTCAAAGGCGAGACAAATTGCTTTAAAATGAGGATGCCGACGTTCCATTAGACGCCGGCGAATTAACCGTAAAACGATGCCAAGCGGTCTTTATTAGATGCAATTTTCGGTTTGCTCAGAGTTCATTGCATTGCCCGCTTTCTTTATTTCTTTTTTCGTTAATAAATAATATATTATTCAGACTTCGCACTTAGCGTAGGAAATCTTCATTTCATTCTTATCGCCCAATTCCTGTAAATAATTTAACACTTTTCTCCGCTTACTGATAAAGTATATTAGTGCTTAAATTGCATTGTCACAAACTCTAGAGGAGAAAGTTCCTCTAGTTTAATTAAAACATATTAGCTTTAAAGAATCATTTAGAAATATAGTGCACATCACTCATTACAATAATTGTTATCAAAATCCATAGATTTTTAACAAATCACGTCACAATGCCTCCTGTTGTTATCATGGATAATATCATTCAAATCGCAAATATCCCAACAATACACTGTGTAATGCATTGAACGCCTAATGCGGAGCTCGATCGAATTACATGTTCTGAGCGCCTATTTGCTTTTCCCCTACGGCGCCGATAATCATATCCATACCTCATAGCTCTCCACCAATCTCCACTGCAAATTTCTGCAACACAAGCTAATTACAACCCACGTACTAATGCAAAAGAATAGCACAACAAAATTACCCTCACCCAGTAAGATGTTAATCCGAAGGCAGCTCAGAACAGCCAGCATGCAATGCTACCAAACCATTGAAAAACGCGCGAATTACGCCAGGCCACGCTAGAACTCGCTCGTTGTTCACACAGCAGCAGCACAAATATATAAAATCCGAATATCGCCTTAAAAATACCCGAAATGTCGCTCAAAACTTCGCGGGAATCCATGGTAAATCTCGCTTGGAACAGCCGATAACTGTTTCGCGAAAACTTCCCTACAGTCGTTCAGCTCAACTTCGCTGGAAGAGAACTTCTCTATCTCTCTCCTGCGTTCATTTTTTTATAAGAAGTCCATTTAATCTTCTAGAGAAACACCGAAGTCAAAGCCAAGTGAATATTCTCGTATTCTCCAGCTGTTTCTAGCGCACAGCCATCGTCCCTGAGCTCTGTTCACATGATTGCCTCTTCTCCTTCCAGCGCTTCCAATTTCATCGTCGCCAGATAGTGCCACTAATATGCAATTATTATCATATCCTTGTTTCAAGTTCTTGACAAGCCACGGAAAAATTCTTCTCTAGAAAGTGAATATCTCTGCCAGACTTTTGAATAGAACGTTTGCCCCGACTTTCGCATTCACGCTAGACGACATCTTCAATAATTTGCAAAATGTCTAAAAAATGAGATAGTCAGTTATTTCACCAAAAAGAAGGACTGCTTTTCCGGTTAAGCTACGCCGACAAGTATCTGGACAGCTTATTTCGAAGTCTCTTATGGGGAGAACCTTACAACCTGTGGTCTTAGTATATAGAACCAGTGTCCTTTACACTAACCATAAGTTAGAATGAACAAATGAAGAATTTTTCTAGTTCACACACTGCTATCTATTTTCACTGCTATATATTTTATTGTCTATTTCTTAGAATGAATCCATGAAGAAATTCTCTATCTCACTGTCCACTTAAGCCCATGCTATTGAACCACTGCAAACTTTGATGAGGCTGTGAATCTAGAAAAGGAAAGAAAAATTTCAAACCTAGACTTTCTTTGCATTCCTTTGACAACTGAAAACTAAGTCATTGTTGGACATTCCACTGATGCAAACGTTTAGAAATATTCACTGGCACGATAAACCGTGACAAATTGGTTGGAGATAAAGAATACGTCACATCTCAAAATAACTGAGGAACTTTCGGAGGAATGTCACACGACCTACTTTTTTTTTTTTTGGGGGGGGGGAGGAGGTAATGTCACACTACTCCCCGTATTTTCTCCTTTAATCCCCTTTAGGGACGTTAACACTCCAAATGCAAGAATCATTATCAAAGTCACTTAACTCGGTACTTTTGAACACTAACTCAAATCATGCTAAAGACAATATCTTACAACACTGGTGGACAAAACGTAAGGACGGATGCTATTTTCAACGATTTCTGTTAGAAATTGAACCGCATCAGCCTGTTCAAAATTGCAGGAATTCGTGTGTGTTATGAAACTGTGTTAATCTATATTGTGAAACTTATGCAAATTTTTGAGTTACTCACGTGTCGGTTAGGGGACAGCACAGATAAGAGATTTCAGGCAATTGGCGCGGGTAGTCAGTTTTCGTTCGATGTGAAATTCGGAGGAGAAGGAGTAAAATTGCAATACTGAAATTCTAGAGATGTCTTCCAGGCATCGTTTAGATTATTTCATTCGTGGAAAAGTAATAAGGAAAGCTGAAAGAAGGGCGGCAAATCACAGATGTTGCTCATGAATTTAACATCGAGCACAGTATCGTTTCTAGGCTATGGACAGCACTTCAAACTAGTGGAATGTGAAACAGGGCAAGGAGGGAGGTCGTCCTAGTAGTACGATGACCCAAGAAGGTCAGTATATTGTTCTTTCTTTCAGCGAAAAAAGGAACTGATGCAGCACAGCTGGTGACCTGGCACGTCAGTTACCCGCAACCACAGAAACTCAAATATCCCGTAAACCTACAAGACGTTTGCGAAAGAAAGAAATATGTACGCCCTAAGACATGTTGTGTATGTCCCACTCTCGAGATGTTTGCAATGGTGTCGTCTGCATTGCAATTGGACTGATAACGACTGAGCTGCCATGCTCTTCTCAGATGAGAGTTGATTCAGTCTATCGTCTGATTCTGGACGGCAACTGATATGGCGCGAGATTAGCTGTGCTTCTCGTCCCGAAACTTTTCAGGAAAGGCATCGATATGCGACTTGCAGTATCATGGTGTAGGCAGGCATCATGTTCAATGTCTGTACAAACCTGTATGTGCTTGACCGAGGGACCATGACCAGCCAACAGTACATTGGTGACGTTCTGCTCCCACATGTGCAAGTTTTCTGAGGTGTTGAGGTCAGTGAAAAGTTTCGTTTTATGAATGATAACGCGTCTTGTCATCACGCACTGGATGTAGAGGGATGATCTTGACAGCAACGATATTCATCGCGTAGTCTGGCCAGCATGTTCACCGAACCTGACTCCGATTGAAAATGTATGGGATACCTTGGGAAAACGTATTGCTGGTCGATAATATCCACCGACAAACAATGATACCCTCATCCGTGCAGTGAAAGAGGTGTGAGAGAACTTGTCTCAACATCTCCTGGATCATGTTGATCTGAGTATGCCACGCCGTGTACAAAGTTGCATCGCACTTCACGGTGATCTTATATATTCCTTACTGACTGAAATACTGATCTCTATCTCTTTAAAGTTTAAACCGGCTATCTCAGGGTGTGGAGCATGATCCAGCATTTCTAAAGTTTCTGACTGCACTTTATTGCAGTCGTTAAAGTAAGCTTCTGTAGCTTTTCGTGATTTAGTCGAGCAACTTCGCTTCGACATAATTTATCAAATATCCCTGCAATTTATCTCCGCTATGAAATTCACAAATACACTTCTTTTTAAATCCCAGTGCTGAACGAAGTAACTCCAATACAAATTATGCACAAAATCCAAAATAATCTAACTAATTTTAACGAAGTTAAAATTAAATTCAGAGCCAAATAGCAAAGTAAAATCACTGTTTATTTTAACTAAAGTTTTTACGAGCATACAAATTAAATCAAATAGTGCAAGACTGGCACTAAGAACTGAAGACACTTTTGCAATCACAAGTATAATTTCTGCAACAATTCAAACGTATGCAATGAAAATAAGCCAAGTAACTTAATGGCTTAATTCTATGATACAAAATAAGTACTTAACTGATCCAGCTGTCGACCAAGTGTTGGCTGAATCTATCTTTAATTTTAAATACACTAATTTTGTGTGTGTATGAGTGTATTGTAAACTGCTTCTCGTTTATTCTCTAATTACGAGAGCTAACTTTTTGTTCTGCGTCGGCTCACTTTTGGAGCTTGGGACGCTTAAATTTAATTGAAGGTTTTGTTTTTACCTTCTATCTCAAATTCGTGGACGGACAGTTTGGCTTGTCCGTAATTCAATTTTAAACCTGAGTAACTATCCGGTATTCTCGCCTTCAGTGTCAAACACCGCCAGAGTTGAAACCTAATAAAAAAGGCTTCGCAACTTGCGTCTCTGTGGCTTTTATCTGCTCGTTGCGCCACGTTGCTTGTGACGTCTCATCATCTGCATTTCTGTTCAGGTGGTGGTTGGAATGGAAGAATATTAGTACCGTGTTTTCGCGCTGCGCTGCATGTTAACTCGATATTAGTAGGGGGTAGGAATTAGTACATTACATGACTTGGGCTACGAAGGGCGGAAGCCCGTGTCTGGCCGTGCTTGAGGCTAAGTGATAGTCTCGCCACGAAAGGGGTCCTCCACGTGGTGTAGCTCGAGAACCCAAGTCTAGGTGGTTAACTTAACCGGAAGCTGCCAAAGGCATGACGGTTGGTGTCTGTTGCATGACAGACCAAAGTGAAATCCCCTTCCCTGGTTCGTAGGGGGTAAACTGCGGGCGCGAAGCTGAGGTCCTCGTAGACCAAGAACCGAGAAACCGATCGACTCACTAGGCGTCCACGCCTAGTGAGTCGATAGTGGACAAGTAGTGAGCGGGAGAAGTGTAGGGTCGCTATAGGTTCGAGCAGTACAAACCGGTGTTAACAGTGTAGGTGTCTCCCATAAAGCTTACTCTCTCACGTCTTGGTTAGTGTTGTTGTAACCAGAAGGACGGTACGTTTCAGTAGTCGTAGTCCTCTGCAACGGGCGTCCGACTTGGTTGCCCAAACTTTAAGTCCAACTGAAACTGAGCCGACGACTCTGACACTCTGTCAGTGGCCAGGTAAGTGCCCGACTTGTCGCCCAAGGTGGGTGTCTCTTAGGTTCGAAGCTGGAAAACCTGGGCAATGGTTTACTTGCAGCGCCTTCACGTTGCCCAAGGTTTGAAGGCAGCAGGCATGAGGGGTGTTTGGAATAGCCGGCGACACTGACCTTTGTCAATGACCAGGCTATTGCCGCGTGTTTCTCGGAGTCGTCAGTCTCCAAAAAGTCAAGCGAGCCGGATTTTACTCAACCACTCGCTCAATCGTCGGCTGTACTATATAGTCCGTCACCAAGGGTGAAGTGAATTTCAGATGTGGTGTGAGGTGGCGGCTGTCTTTGTAGACAGTACTATGAGAACTACCGTAGTTAAATTACTATTTATGGTGTTTAACTATGTGTTCTGAAGCCACCGCACGCTTGCTTTTGGTGGACTTATCCAACGTTGGCCCGCGTTGGGGAGGGGCAGGTTTATCTTGGTGAAGCGTCGCTACGAGAGAGCCCAACTCTCATGCGATTTGGGGGAAGCGGAAGTCCAAGCAGAGACTTGATAATTTCTCTTGACGAGACCGACAATTGTCGAAAGTATTGTACTTTGATATAGTTGAGACAAACGTGTTTTTACGGCGAAGCCGTGACTGCCACGAGGAGACGGAAGAGGAATCGACATCGCAGTTCAAATTTGTGAGAGTTCTTATAGATATAGCATGCTATTCACAGTGAAACAACGTAATGAAATGGTGAAGCGTTATTAACTTCATGGACAAAATGCCACAGAATCATTGTGTGTCTACCGTAGAATACATAGGTTACGACGAGGCCCATATTCTGTGCAAGTTGTACGGTAATTGTAAGCAAATTTCAAGAAACAAGTTGCCCATGCGATCGATCTTGACCTGCATGACTATCCGTTCCTGTCGAAGTTGTTACAGAAGTACATGAGATGATAAGCAAAGGTCGTCTTCTAACTGCTAGAGCTGCTTCAGGCATTCTGGATTTGTCGAAAACCACGGTCCTCTAAGTTCTGCGCTTTGAACTCTACATGTTTGTGTATCGATTCCAGCATGTCCAAATGTTTCATGTGGATGATGAAGAATTGCAGTTAGAGTTTGAAAATCAATTCCTCACCATTTATGACGATGATAACATCTGGCGTTTACTCTCATTCTATGGACGGATGTGGCACATTTCTCGTTAACTGGTAACGTTAATGCAAAGAAGTGTGTTCAAGGGGAGAACGACCATCCCCATGATGTGGTCTCACTACCCTTGCACGAAACAAAAGTGACTGGGTGCTGCAGAATATCAAGCACCTTCAACCTCGGTCCTTACGTTTTTCAAGAGATGACTTCCGCAGGTCTACGAACGTGTATGGCGACGAGTTGTCGCTATGTAGCAATGTTGAGGTCATTCCCGAACTACAACAACGAAATGCTTTATCTCACGTCCTGTGGATGCACAATTCTGTCAAACGTGTTTTAACACAACAGTTTGGTGGCAGAAACATCTCTCGCCATTTTCCAGTTCCGTGATCGCTGCTGTCTCCCAATCTCACTCCAATGGATTTCTGGGTCTAATCATATCTTAAATACAAGGTGTACTCATCGAATCCGCAAACTGCATCTGAATTGAAAGACGCCATTAAACGTGAGGTTCAACAGATTGCTTTTGCAATAATACGTGCTTCGTTGCTGTCCACTATCTCCCGCATGTCCGTCGTGAGTGAAAGTGGGCACGTGGAGAACTTTGTGAAACAAATAAAAGTGTTTTTCTTTTCTGTTCTTATTGATTGTTTCCACATTTTTCGTTGTCTGTACTTTGTACCGGCTTTACATGCTAGATATACCGTTCCAACCCCATTAATGGTTTTTCACTGCGCAGATCACTTTGCAATGCATAAAAATGGTTATTGCCATTTAGAGTTTTCGAAATTTTGTCACTGCAATCGTAACCGTGAAAGCTCGTTATTTTTTTCGCCCTTCTCCTCACTCTGGAGCGCATACTTTGAAATACAACTATATCTCGAATTTAAATCGATTTCATTGAACGGTGCGGCCGCTAGGAGCTCTTATTTCAGCAAAGTTAATTTATGACCACCCTGTAGAAAATAAGCCCTCCAGAGACCCGTCGGCATAACTTAATTGGGAAAGCGGTGGTTCCGGATCCAAGTTCAAGTTCTCGTCTCGCAAGTTCTCGCAAAGGACGTCTGTTACAATATATATGATTCCCCTCTCCGTATATAATCTTATATTAAAGCTCAGATATAATTTTATCAATTTAAGCTTGAGCTCAATGCAAAATATCAGTAAAATTCAATTTACATACGGATTAGTTTTTAAGCAAATTCAAAAAAAAAAAAAAAAAAAAAAAAAAAAAAAAAAAAAAAAAAACAGTTAAAATCCCTTTGTAAAGAAAAGTTGTCGACACCGGGATTCGAACCCTGAACGTTTCGCTCTAAAGAAAACCGCTTTACCATTTAAGCTACGCCGACGAGGTAACTTGGTAGCTTATTTTGAAGCTCTTTGTGGGTGGACATTACACCTTAAATAATTTATTTTCGAAAATTGTGATCTGGCTTCGTCTGATAGTGTGACATTGGAAGATTTATGTGAAAACAATACTTCAACTCAAAGAAAGAGGTATAAAAATGAGTAACTGTCGTACGTGTTAACCTTTCTTTCAAAACGCATGATAAAATAACTGTTTTACCTTGTTTTTCTCACATATTTAGTTGTTTGCGTTCGAAATCGTACCCAAACCTTGTTAAAATTATGAAAATTAATTTTTTGCGAAAAATCAATCAATACCTTATGGTTATTGTACATTCAATTATTTAAAGTTTAGTGTAAACTTTTACTTTAAATTCATAGTTCATCTCTTCAATGCCTAAAATTTCCACGAGTTCAAAGATGCTTGATGTCAACTTGCAAGAAGTCACAGCAGTATTTTTTACAAGTATTATTTAGAGCCCTGTGATCTATATCGGTTAAAATACTTATAAAGTATTTTTCTTTCTTTTTCATTGCAGATTATCTTGGGAAAGTCGTTTCTGTGATGTGAATAAATTTCTGAGGAGGATCTACACAAGTGCCATTGAAAGTTGAGATACCAAATAGAATACAATTTGTGATCGACTCTACCTGAGCATCATTTTACTTTCATCCTACTGGTCCTTTTCTAGTCAGATTCAATCCTTGTAACTTCTGTTGTGTAATTTCTTCATTGAACAATGTCAAAGGATTTTTTAATCGTTTAACAATTTCAGTTATCCCTGGTTATCATAAAAAGTTATATTAACTAGTTTTCACTGCAGTATGAAAAGGAATTTTCTGAATTCCATCTGCTTGTTTACAACATGTTGGTGCTTGCAATTTTCCCTTTACAACGTCCAAAATATTGGTACAAAGCTGGTTCGAAGAAGAGGAAAAGTCTGTTAAAATTCGCACTTCGTAGGAGACCAGAAACAAACCGTACAGTGTAAGTTTTTGACCTCGAAGGACCAGAGTCAGCGCTCATAATGTTGCCTTACGAATGTACATGATGAAGATGTGTAGTTATTACAGTATTTTCGGAGCAAAATAAAAAAAAATCGGCAAAGCAATGTTGCGTGTTCGTCCGCCGCTTATAAAAACCTGTGTGTTCATTTGGCTAACAACTAACTTTTCGTGTGTTAGTGAAAACATAACGTAATTTTTTTTCTATTCTATAAACGCACCAGTGCGTAAACTTTAGTCTTGAGAATAGTATTTTTCGAGGAACAAGTTGTGTTAGTATCACGTCGAAGGCCTTTTGCTCGTTTCTGCCTAAATCCATTGGCTGAATTGCATTCGCTATCAGTTAAGCTTTCCTTAGAATGAATTTTATTTAGAAAAAAATCTGGCTTATTCGTTCAATTTTTACATGCAACGTTTTCGTATGTAACAGATTTTACAGTTTATGTGACTTTTATCCCTTGTTTTTATTATTTGATTCGTGGAAAATAACGAAAAACCTATGAGTGAGGAAATTTAAACAATAACAATGTGTAACAATACTATAGTGTGTTCATTGTATCATTTCTAAAATAAAATTATAATTACCAATTGCTTGTTCCTTGTTTCTTTCTGATTGTCGTCATGCATATGCTGAAAAGACAAACTATTATAAACACTTACCAAATAGCGTGTGTTATAATTCATATTACAGTGGCAGGAATTGAAATGGTGATACCGTCCTCCAAAACTGACTGTTTAAAAGCAGTTAGACAGAGTTCTTGTTAGTCACAAGTTCAAACTGATCATTCCAGTTGATTCAACAAGTTCTTAATAGATTCCACATAATATCTTAATGTTTCGCCACGGACGATGATCATTTAATGTGAGTTAAGATTAAATACTTCAGCTGACGCAGTTGAGCTACAGAGTAATTATAACGTACTGACGGGACTGGCCTAGGATATGAAGAATGACGTTTAGTGTGATAAAACAACAAAGTACAAGGTGGTACAAGGAATGTTACATATGTTTACCTCTTGGGCGATGATCTTATAATCGCTGTTGACAGTTTTTGTGATCTTAGTTTTATTGTTTCCTGCGATTTTTCTTTCTCGCTGCGTTATGCTCAAGTGACTAAAAAGGCTAAGTGGATGTTGGTTTTCTCTCTCTCGAAGAGAGAAGTTCGTTGGAACCTCACACAAACCTTTAATCTTCCTGAGGGATAGGACATTGGAACAATTCATCATGAAATCACAGCGATTTTTTTTTTATTTCTCACAAGTCTCATGTATTTAATTTACAGTTACAGTTAAGGAAATCAGAAACAGATGATAGTCCAACAAGGCTAACCACTTTTATCTCATAGGCAGTACTTAAATTATTTGCCTAAAGCGTTCAGGCGACGTAGCCTACACAACATCCTCTGAAATCACATTCCCAGCATTAAGCACTATGACAGAAACTCGTGTCTCAATAACATAGCTGTCTGTTCCCTGCACAATTTGAGTCGATAACCCCTCGTGGTCCTGCTCGAGTTTTGTTTGAAGAAATCACTATCCAATTTTTCCTGTCTAGGTAAAACCATGTAAATCTGTATCAGATCGCCCTTTAATTTCCTCTCTTCCAAAATGAACATTTTCAAACTTCTCAGTCGTTCTGCATAATCCTAACTCTTTAAACAGTCAATAACTCACTCTTCTTGTGATAATCAATAACTCACTCTTCTCTGATAATCAACTCACTCTTCTTGTGAGTACGGAGAGTAACATGAAAGCCAAAAATATCGGAAATTTCACCAAAAATATCGAAAACATCGCCAACATATTATAACAATATTATACGTCAAACTCACGTTCCCCTTCACACCCAATTCATATTGACGCTCACTACTTCTGTATTCCAATTCATTATTTTTGAAAACGTCAGACCAATGATACCTGACGAAACCGTGGTAAAAATAAAATGAATATATTCTTGTGTTAAAAACGCTGTTTTTTACATTAATATGTACTACCTTATCGCACAAGGTAATCGCAAAATTATTTAAGTATTATATTAACTATCTCTTATGCACAAGAAGAAATAAGGTACAGAGGATCAGTAGGGCATAGGGACGTTATTTAGCCTTAGGCGATTTGATGAATGGCTGACTCCCTCGAATTGTTCTAGGGGTGTAGGTGAGGGGGGGGGGAGGCAAGAATCAAGAACGAGGCTTTTAAAGTTTGAGAGGTCCGCGGGACATGTTCAAAACACACAAACAAGAAATAGGTAGCCTTCCAGGTGTAATCGTAGAGTCGTTAAGATAAGTAGCACAGGTCTACCACTATGAGTTCTGTAATGTACTAATTCCTTCCCTTACTAACCTCGAATCTAACATGCGGCGCAGCGCGAAACACGGTACTAATCTTCATCAATTAACTACCATTTGAACAGAAATGCAGATGAGAGAGACGTCACGAAGTTACGTGGCGCAAAACGAACTCTTTAAAAAACCCCAGCAAAACCTGTTGCGAAGCCTTTTTTATTAGGTTCTCTGCGCTGGTGGTTCCTGACATTTGAGACAAGCGATTCCGGATATTACTCCGGCTAAATTTAAATTTCCACAGACAGGAAGTTACCTGTCCGTTTAAGATTGAAAAAGGTAGAAACCTTCCCTTAAAGTTAAGCGTCCGAGAAAGCTCCAAAAGTGAGCCGGCGCATGAAATAAATTAAGTTCTCGTATTCGACCAGAAACGAGAAAGTAAAATTTGAACATACACACATTTAAATTGGTGTATTAAGCTAATAAAGGTGTACACACGCCACAACACTTCATCAGCCAACAGGATCAGATAAGTGTTATATTTTGT
>JJRW01S0006589.1:105368-115691 GCA_001188405.1 Loxosceles reclusa | reverse complement strand
GAGAAAATGTAACTCCCTAAATTTAAAAATCACCTATAGCGGTATTGCGGTACTTGTCTGAAATTCAAAAGTAACTTGAGGTTTACATAGCAGAAAATGCGTTATATCATTTAAAATGCATTTGTGTTCCATAAATGACATGTTTCTAAATTTTTCGCAACATTCACTTTAAATATTTGAAACCATACATATCGAAATGTACAACGAGTTTGAAACTCTAAACTAGTAAGTATGAATGTTTCAATAACTTAGAGGAAAAAAAACATACCTGTGATGAGAATTGAACTGTTTGAACTACGATAAAGTACTGAGGATTCATCTAATATACGTATGCCCTGTTTAAGAACATTTTCTTTTGCAGCGAAAACCAAGTAGGGAAGGGGATGATGTGAAGCTGAAAGATCAAACATAATAATTTGCATTACAATGATTGCACGATATAACGATGGATGCATTAGATTCAGATAAATTCATAAATAAGCAGTTTACAAAGAATTATACACTATCTGGCCAGGAGTGTCCGAATAACCTCTCCGTAGGAGTGGATATGACTATCGACGTCACAGAAAGAGATAAAAGTGAGCACCCACTATCGAGAAGTCGCAATGGTACATCACCAAAACACTAACTGAGTTGGCAGAGCTGGGACTGAACGCGGCATGATAATTGGATATTATCGTTTGTAACAAGTCGCCCTGTAGCCACCGGGATTCGAAGCATAGATCTGTCAGTACCGAGACGAGCGCTCTCCCAATTCAGCTATACCGACAGCTGGACGAGCAACTTATTAACTAAATGTAATGTGGGGTGGAGAAACCTTACACGTTACAACAAATCGGTTCGTGGCATTTTTGCATTGTTACAGATGCTTTGGGGAATTGTAAGTGATGCCATTGTAAAATGGAAATGCCAAGAATCTGCCATCAGAAACAATACGAATGATCGCAGCCGTATAACCCTGAAGAGTCACATATCCTTGCTGGTAGTGATCAGTTGGGGGTTCCAAAACGATACTGCTGTCATCGCCAGCACTAGGAATGTTCGTCAGGAGCTGAAACATGTAGATATCAACAGCCCTGCAGCCGCGCACAAGCCCAACATAAGCACGACCAATGCTAAGAATCTGTTAGAGTGGTGCAGAGGACTTCCACTGTGGACCTGTGGAAAGAAGTACCGGGTGGGGAAAAAGTCCGTAGACATTTTAAAAATTCATGAAAACCGGAAAAATGCCCAAAACAAAAAACGGCTTGCGGAGTTAGCGTTGTTAGGTCATGGGCATTTTTTTAAGACAGGGAAACAATACAAAAAAACAGCCGATAGGTGGTGTTGGTACGAGTAACTACGGTGGAAATGAGACGGTTTTAAGACCCTGCGCTCCCAATAAATCCGCAATCAGTTCACAGTTGTAAACCGTGTGTGGTAACAAGGATTCTGAGTGCACAGGAGAAAGCTTTGTTACTGAAGTTGTTTTACGTAAACAAACAATCAGCGGCCATTGCCTTGCGTAAATTCCGAGTTCAGAAGAATTTGAGGAGTGGAAAAGGGCCTTTAACACGTATAGGCCTCAAAAAACTTGGCCAGCGGCTTGAAGAAATTGGAATGCTGGAGGATCGTGCAAGAACCGCCACTTATGTTTAAGGGAGGCACGTTCACAGCTTGTTTCAGTCGAAATGTATTATCGTCCGCATCAGCTGCAGGGACCAGCAGTGCTTGTAAAGCTGCCAGACGCTTGGGCTTACCACCATCCTCGGTACACAATATTCTTCATGAAATACATGCTCTGTACCCGTACAGATTGCAGTTCTGCCATGAACTTTTACCAGCGGACTCTGCACAGAGAGAAATACTTGCGAAGTGGGCTTTCTCCAAAATCGAACAGGATCCCACCTTGGTCCTTAACATCCTTTTGACAGATGAAGCTCATTTTACGCTTCATGGTGACGTCAACACCCATAACTGCCGTATATGGGCGACATGTAATCCATGTGAGTACACGCAGAAACCATTGCATTCCACAAAGGTGACAGCACGGTGTGGGTTCACAGGTTCGTTCTTCATAAGACCCTTCTTTTTTCAAACACAATGCCCAGTAAAAGGCTGGAAAACGGTACAGAGAATGAACAGCGCTATTTACAGCTTCTGCGCGAGAATGTCGTTCCGTGTTTGCATGACAGAAAAGGGCTTTCTACTGTCACGTTTTTGCAAGATGGAGCAATTAGTCACACTGCTACTCCGGCCAAAGCATTCCTGATGCGTTTCGGGGAAGGAAAAATCATTAGCAGGGGCTGCAGGTTGCCATGGCCTCCTCGGTCTCCAGATTTGACACCGGCTGACTTCTAGTTGTGGGATTGTTTGAAATCCCGCGTGTATTGATCTGACTCATCCAGTCTGTCGGAACTGAAAGATGCGATCCGCCGAGAGGTGCCAGCTATACATCCGGACCAGCTGCACTCTGCCATTGCTGGATTTGTAATTCACCTATAATGTGTTATCCCTTGCGGTGGTGATCATGTGGAACACATATCGCTGCAATAAACGATTTGGAGGCATTCTGTTAATTATTTGAGTATCTTTTCTATGACATGTATACGTCAGCGCCAACTATCGGCTCTTTTTAGTTTTTTTTCCCCTGTCTTAAAAAAATTCCCATGCCCTAGCGATGCTAACTCCGCAAACCGTTTTTCATTTCGGTCATTTTTCCAGTTTTTATGAATTTTTTAAATGTCTACGGACTTTTTCCCCACCCGGTACTTCGGAGTAACTGATCTCGCTATACAATCTGGCAGTTCGATGGACTCGTCTGCGTTTGGCGGATGTCAGGAAAACGCTTCCTTCCTAGGTGTTTTGCGCCAACTGTAAAGTTTGGTGACGGCAGCGTTATTGTTCAGAACTGGTTTTCATGATTTAGCCTGGGGGGCCTTTTAGTTCATGTGGTCGGAAACAAGAACGCTGCGGTGTACACCGGTATTCACGATAGCTCTGCTCTTCCAACTCTCTGTCAACAGTTCGAAGAAAGATCTTTTCTGTGTCAACAGGGTAATTGTTTTTGTTACAAAGTGAAAGCTCTGCTGACGTGATTTGAAAAGATGGGTATTGGACAACCATGCTGGGCATACTGATCATAATTTGTTACTGAACACCTCTCAGACGAATTCATTAGGCAATATTTGGTCACGAGGTGTGCAACCCGCGATCGGAAAAATACCCATACTGAAAAATCAATAAATTTACGATCCAAAACTAGTTTATTAATGTAATTTGGAATCAGCTCTTAAAAAGATACAGAAAAAAAAAACCAAACATTGAAACAACGCAAATCTTTGAAAACTAGCCTTGTATATATGGTGATGATGAAAAGCACTTTTAACTTTCAAAATATACTACTTCACTAGTGACTGAAGAGTATCATGAAACAAGTCTGCTTCAGAGTCTATCTTACCTGAAAAAAGATCTTTGTCTGGCATGGTAATGTTTTTTGTGTCTGCAGGTCCTTCTCCTACGCTATTCCTTGTAGCCACAGATATCACATAAGTTGTAGCTGGTTTTAGATCATTGAACATGTAATGGGAACCGCCAGACGTATCGGAAACATCCTACGAGTGAGAAAAAGGTATGAGAAGAGTTTCGAAGAAGTTTCTCAGCGGAGCAAATAGAGTTAAGCACGCGAGTATTTTATGTCTACTTAAAATTTTGAAAGGAAACTTTAACATGCGTAACATGAAAGAAGTTTTCAATTTAGAAACAATATCATAGCCAACTCTCAGTTATCTGAAGCCAAATTACTAACCTCGAATACTAATGAATTTAGAAAAGTTAAAATGCATAACATCGGGTATAATTATTATGTATATTTATGTATATACACTGAAGTACCAAAAGTCATGGGATAGTCATATGCAAATATCCACGTGGTGGTCGCATCGCGTAAAATAAGCATAAATGGGCAGTGCGTTGTTATTTCATTCAATTGTACGGTAGTGAGTACTGTGGAACGTTGTCTCACGTGATTATGGCTACACGACGAGAACTGACCGACCTCGAACGCTGAATGCTTGTTGAAGCTAGATACATGGGACGTTCCATTTATGACATTGTTCCAGAATTCAACATTCCTCGACCCACAGTGTCAAGAGTGTGCCGAGAGTACTTGATTTCAGGCATTACCTCCCACCATGGAAAACGCAGTGGCCGATCGCGTGTACTTAATGACCGCGCTGAGGAAAGTAGTCCGTGCTAACAGGCAAGCGACACTGCGTCAAATAACAAAAACAAGCAATGAGTTACGTACTAGGCACGTCTCCATGAGGTCAGTGCAGCGACATTTGATGTTGATCGGATATGGCAGCAGAATACCGACAAGCGTGCCTCTAGTAACAACTCACCATTGGCAGCCGGGCCTCTCTTGAGCTCCTGAACCTAACACTTGGATGGTAGGTGACTGGAAAAAAGAAAACGTTGCTTGTCCAGGTGAGTTACAGTTGCAGTTGGTACGAGTTGATGGTAGGATTCGGGTGTGGCGCAGATCTCACGAGGCTATGGACCGAAGTTGTCAACAAGAAACTTTGCAAGTTGGTAGAGGTTCCATAATGGTGTGGGACGTTTTTTCATGGCATGGACTGGGTTCTCTGATGAAACTGAACCATACTCTGACTGGAAATCATTATGTTCAGCAGTATGGAAACCATTTGCAGCTATCCATGGACTTCGTGTACCCAAACGATGGAGTTTTCCCTGATGACAATGCACCATGTCACCGGGCCAAAATCGTTTGCAATTGGCTTGAGGAACATTCTGGAGAATTCCAGCGAATGATGTGGCCACCAAAATCACTAGACGTGAACCCCCCATCAAACATATTTCGGATATAATCGAAAGTTCCGTTCATGTGCAACAACCTGCCGCTGCAGCACTTCCGACGGCTATATAGACAGCTGTAAAGAATATCGTTACTGTTTGTCGACGCCGGGGATCGAACCCGGAACGCTCTACTCCGGAGAGCCGCTTTAACTGGTTAAGCTACGTCGACTCTTGTCTATCCAAGCTTATTTTTAAGTCGTTTGTGGGTGGGCATTACACCCTCCCCCACTTGAAAGAGAGGTCAGGATATCGACCTGACCTCGAGTGGTGGACCTAACTGTTGGGCCCTTGGCCACTAATGTGAGTCGCTAAGTTCGGGCGCCATTTGTAAAGAAAATCTTTTACTGTATGTCGACGCCGAGAATCGAACCCGGAACGTTCTACTCCGGAGAGCCGCTTTAACCGGTTAAGCTACGTCGACTCTTGTCTATCCAAGCTTATTTTTAAGTCGTTTGTGGGTGGGCATTACACAGCATGACTGAATATTTCGTTCAGGAACTTCCAACGACTAGTTGATCCAATGCCACGTCGAATTGCTGCCGAACTTCGCCCGTCTATAAGTCCGACACGATATTAGGTGGTATCCTATGACTTATGACTCTTCAGTTTACATAATTAGTGGAAACTACAAAGTTTGAGTTCAGCGACATTATGGAAATTTATTAATCTGTCCAGAGATTGTTTGATACAGTGCCCTGGTTCTTGCGCCTTTCTATGCTTAGTGAACTAGTCTCCTCATATTATAGCTCCCAGTTTGAATTCGGCTTGAGAGTGATTGTCGCTTTTTAATCATAGTTAGCATTCTCATTACTATAGTAAATCTTAGCTTTGGAAGAACTCTGAAATTTGAGATGACACTATCTGAAGGACCATGACAATGTAATCTAACAATGCAGAGTACTCTGGGAAACTAGATGCATTATTTGGCCATATTAGACCATGGTAATCCAGAGTGATTTCCACGCGAAAATCATATTACTGAAACATGAGCTCATTGAATTGGCTAACTCTCTATGGTTTACCTATCCGTTGAACATAAGGAACTACCCACGAAACTCATAATGAATGAAACCGAATGTAATTCGACAAGCCAGACCGAGAAGGATCGGATCTTCAACCCTTTTTATTGATGACAAACCATATGGTGTGCAATATCGAGGAATTTCCCAAGCATGGTAGCATACCAATGACGAAGCTTGTCAAGGAACTGGACCAGACATTGTCACCAGGGCTCATCTGACCATGAGATATTAAGACATGGACAAAATTTAAGAGATGCAAAGTTTAATAAAAGATCGACAATTCTAACATGTTGAAATGAGTGTTAAAAGGCTCGCAATGTACTGCTAAGTCCCAATGCTTAAGCACAATGCCCTGAAGGATATCAAGACTGAAGCGTTCAGGCTCGAATTCACTCCATATATCACAGAATTCTGTAGTAACGTCGTTGCAGCAACATCACAACGCCCATGACAGTCACATCACATTTCTGACACCTGTACAACATCGCACACAATATGACATCACTACAAATTTATGTAAAAGTTACTGGGCTCTTGCTACAATTTCATATAAAAGTCACGCTGTCACAATGTCACTATTTATAAGTCAATCAATGGTCAGTTGAACTCTGTTTCACTTATGAACAGAGGTGATGTTACATTGTGTCTCTCATATGACGCTGTGCCAGCGACATATTGACCTTTACGTGACTCTGTAGTGACGTTACGTTATGTGCGCATGATCTTATAGAAATGTCATTGGAATGTGACTAAGATGCATAGTTGAAACATCGCTGCAACTGTACTGGAACTTTCTTCAATGGAAGAGTAAGAGATGTTATAACGGTTAGGACAGAGCTTATAGCTCTTAGCGCCGAAAGAAGGAAGATGAAATATCTTCCCGGCAACGATCCAAGTTTCAAGTTTGAGTTTCGCTGTTCCGGCTGCTGCATCTTGTTCAGCTAAAAATTTCGCAAGATGGATAATTTTATTTCAAATATACGACACATTTCGATAGATGAATTTCATCATGTACCTTAATCCTATAAATAACATATGATAAATACTTCAACGTGCAACAAATAACATCTGCGTGTTCACTTGGATGGCTTTCATTTTTTTCTACGTACGATAAATAACAAACATGTTTTAATTGTAATACATCGCAATTACATATATGTGTCAAAATTGCAAACAATTTGCAAAATTTCCGCACATCAGTTACTACTTTCAGACTTCTAAATCTATAAGTAATTTGCTATGAATTGAACTGTGAACTTTATTAAATTTCAAGAATGTACATGGTGAATCTAAAAACAGTGCAATCACATCATGGACAAACAGGTACACAATCGGTTTTCTAAACAGATGCTGATACTGTAGCAGTAGCAGACGCAGGTAACATTGCACGTTATACTTGAAAGCTAAAAAATATCATTATTATTTTAAATGAAACTAGAGGTAGAAAATATTACAACTCCTTGTTCATGTGGATAAAGAGCTAAGCTCGCTAGACTCGAGCATGATGGAGTTAAGAAAGGTTCAGAAAAGAAAACGGGGAGAGGGGAGGGGAAGTGAGGATTTTGCTCTCTACCATCTTGATTCTCTTCAACTTCTGTTGCGTGGTGGGCAGGTCAAATGTCGCAGATGTCTTAACTAGCGCTTATTCAAAACAAAAGTTGGTTCTTTGATGAAAAGTGTCAGACTATTGGTAACCACGTACAGGGTGATCCCGAAATCATGGTGCAAACTTGAAAAGTTGGTACAGGACGCTGTAAAGAAAATCTTTACTTTATGTCGACGCCGGGAATAGAACCCGGAACGTTCTACTCCGGAGAGCCACTTTATCCAGTTAAGCTACGCCGACAAAGGAGTTTATTTTGAACTCTTTTGTGGGTGGGCATTACGCCCTCCCCCACTTGAAAGAGAGGTCAGGGTACGACCTGACCTCGAGTGGTGGACCTAACGGTTGGGTCCTTGGCCACTAGTGTGAGTCGCTAAGTTCGGGCGCCATATGTAAAGAAAATCTTTATTTCTTGTCGACGCCGGGAATCGAACCCGGAACGTTCTACTCCGGACAGCCGCTGTAACCAGTTAAGATACGCCGACTGAGGGTTTCTGTGCTTATTTTGAACTCTTTTGTGGGTAGGCATTACAACGCTGTAACAATCATTTATTGTAAAGGAATGTATGGGCGCAAGTGACGCGGTAAGGCGCAAGCACAGGAAAACATCCGTTACATCATACAGTTATCAAAAGGCGAACTTTTGCATGAAATGGTGTAGGAGTCTTGTTTGCGCCCATAGCTGTGATTTTCATGGCAATGAAAACTGAGGATGACTTCTGCACATGGTTAGCATGGGAAAAATTCGATGTACATTATTCATCTATTACATAGTATTTTTATTGAACATTAAAAACCGTTATCAAACATATTTCAATGTTTTCATATTTCAAAGACAAAAAAAATGCAAAAATCAAATAAATACCTTGATGGTTACAAATCCAGAAGGATACTCTCGCACGTACAAGACATAGGATAATATAGGGCCATTGGGAAAGAAGGGTGGTTCCCAGCTAACTGATACACGAGTAGGTCCAGCAGCTGTTAGACATGTTAATGTTGGAGGGGTCGAAGGAACTGAGAAAAAAGTAACATACATGAATGAAAATAAAGTAAATCAGAAGATTAGACTTAGACAAACAATAAATTTACCCTCAGATATGAAGTTCGATTATTACTAGTTTTGAAAAATACAGTACACTGGTGTGTAACAGTTTCCAATGGCTACATGCAAACTTTGATACGCAGTCAATGTTTTACAAAATATCTTTGTGAAACTGATATAAAACTGCTCTTGTGAAAAAGATATGCGGGAAACATAGTTAAAATAGTAGGAAAAACAGTTAAAATTCAGATCGAGAATAATTCAGCGCCTGATAAGCGTATGAATCTCTAGGACGGTGGTTCTGAATCCGGGAAATGTCCCGGTTTCCATAAATTAAGCAACAAAGTAAAAACACGTGGTAACAGTAAAAAGTATACAACCGAGTTGGATGAAATTAGGTATGTATCTTTATGACACCATATGGAATAAACACAGTTGAACAGAACAGATAAACGCATGAACAATTCGTACCATGTCGGAAAACACAAAAAGTGAAAATTTCAAATGTGCAGATGAAACAGTAAAAGTACTCATCATGGCGTGTAGCATCCACGAACAGCAATGAAGGACCGACTCAGGCAAGCGCACTGGCCACTCCATCTGGGTAACTCTCTGCTTCTCGAGGTACCGCTGGACGAGGCGTGCTGTGAGCAGCCTCGCATTATCTTCCTGTAGAAGGAAAGCTGGGCCAATTGCGCCTGCGCAGATTCGCACAATGGACTCAAGGATATCATCTTTATACCGCTGAGCATCCCTGCGGCATCACATGAAGCTCCGTGCGTCCTCCTAACGATATGCCGCCCCAGACCAGGATACTACCTCTACCATATGTGTTCCTTTCACTAATATGAGAGGGATAAAAACGAGTACCTGACTCCCGCTTCAAAGGTAGACTCGTCGAGACTCATTCTGTATTGAAAATAGCGACTGTTCAGTAAAGAGTTCTGATCTCCACTAATCTTTCTCCCAGTGAGGATGCATTCGTGCTCAGGTCAAACGCTCCTACCTGTGGCGGGTAGTTAGTGGCCCACATAATGCCCATCGTCTGACACACACGTCCATCATGTAGCCTGCGGCGTGTCTTGGAGACTTATAGCACCAGTTCTCTTTCTGAAGCGAGTACAGATCTCAGATATGAGTAGGCGTACTTGTTGGATATCGTCGAGCACATATGAGTCATTTGGTGCTGTCATTGCCCTTGACCTACCTGGTCTGTACCTTTGTGACCACAGTAGTAGCTGACCACAGAAAGAACGACATTCAGCCATCAGGCAACGCCCACCCTTGTTTGGCCTGCTTCGAGTCTTCCTATCGTGCGATATTGTAATTCTACCGCTAAACGCTATTCCGATTCTATGTTCACACAATGCCTATCTCGGTTTCTTGATGTCGATATTTCCGCAATGACTGCCAATTCCCTGCATAACAGTTGTTTTTAAGCAGTCGCTCGCGTGAAGCGATGCCAGCGCCGAGCATTTCCATGTCATACGTCCATGCTGCCTACCTTTCCCCGTAACATATGCCATTTTGGCGCATTTTGAACGACGTTTTGCAAAGTTATCGCATTTGGCCATTTTGTTGCGTAATTTATGAAAACTTGTGTGCGTATATTACACAAGGAAAGCCATACATAGCAGAATTAAAAATAAGATAAAAACACACATTGACGCACTGAAGAAGATGGGAAAAAATCACATAGTCACAGTATACTTTTCGTGAAAAATTCAATAGTCACAATATACTGTTCGTGAAAAGTGCAATAGTCGCAATATATTCGTCAGGAAAAATCTTTAAAT
>JJRW01S0006578.1:85761-95850 GCA_001188405.1 Loxosceles reclusa | reverse complement strand
TATATTTAAACTATAATATCAAGTACGAAATGCAAAGAAAGAATACGAGTTAACGATAGGGAAACATATAAATTCGCACCAAAAGTATTTTTCAGTTACGCCAAAAGCCTCAGAAGTAATGCTGAAATGATAGCATCTCTTTTGTCTCCAGACGGAGATCTTGTTGCCCATGACTATTGTACACTGTCAGGCCAAAAGTATCCGAGCACCCACCGAAAGAAGTGCATGTGGCCGGTGACGTAATTTGATACGTAACCGACAGCTATAAAAGTGGTGGTAGTGGTTTGCCAGGTCATATGTATGCGTTTGTGAGACAATGAGTAAGTGAAAGGAGCTTAGTGACTTTGATCGTGACATTATAGAGGGATGCCACCTTTGTGGGGAAATCAGTTCGTGCAATTTCGGACATGCTACGGAAGCCAAACTCCACTGTGAGTGATGTAATTGTGAAGTCGAAACGTCGCGCTAGTGAAACTGCAGATAATTGAAGTTGAAGGCCGACAAAAATTAGTGAACTCTGAAAAGTGTCGTGACACAAAATTGCAAGTCCTCGTTAGTTGAAACCACTCAGGAGTTCGTAAGTTCATCATGTGGTAGTGAAAGCAGCAAGACTGTTCGTCCAGCGTTACAAAACCTTGATTCCATGGTCGTGCAGCGGTTCACAAGACTAACATCACTCCCCAGAACGCTAAGCGTCGATTGCAATAGTGCAAAGCTCACCGTCATTGGACTGCGAACACGTAGAAAAATGTTCTTTGGGGTGATGAATCTCGCTTTACAATCTGGCAGTCTGATGGTGGATGCCCGACGAGTGCTACTTAAGTGACTGGATTGTGCCGACCATCTGGTTTGTTAGTGGCAGCATCATGGTATTGGGGTGTTTTTCAGGGTTTGCCCTGTGTCTGGAAACATAAACTCTGAGATGTATGTTGGCATTCTCGACAGTGCTGAACTCCTAATTCTATGGCAATATTTCGGGGAAGGCTCATTTCTCTTCCAAGAGGATAACTGCTCCATTCCCACATCGAGACATGTGCAGCCATGGTTTGACAAAATGGGTGTTCCAAAACTGGACTGGCCTTCTCAGAGGCCCGATAGTAATCCCATAGAACACCTTTGGGACGAAGTAGAACGCCGATTACGTCCCCAGCCAAACCGAGTATCCTCACTACCAGCACTTACTTCCGCTCTGATGGACGCCTGGGAGTCCATTTGTATGGGCATCTATCAGAAACTGGTGGAAAGTCTTTCCAGCCGTGTGCAGGCTATGATCGATGCATAAGGGGGGCCAACATCATATTAATATGCGCCTCGGGACTTTCCGATTCCGTACGACTGGGTGTCGGGATACTTTTGGCCTGATAATGAATGGCGAAGCTTCTTAACAATTACTTTGCATCGGTTTTTCCGAAACAGTGGACCCGAGGTTGAAATTGTCTTAGCGTCTGGGCAGACGAATGATATAATTCTTGATAAAGATGAGATTCACAAACCACTGTGTAAAATTAAAGGTATAAAAGCGCCAGGACCTGGTGAAATTTACCTGAGAATGCTGATTGAAGAGGCTGATTTTCTCCCAGAAGCATTACAAAACATCTTTACAAGTCGTTTGAGACAGATATAGTTCCTGAGGAATGAAATTTGGCAAATGTAATACTTATTTGCAACGATGGTGACAGACAAATAGCACGGAATTATCGTCTAATAAGTCTGACTTCAGTTATAGGGATGATTGCTGGGGTAATAATTGAATGACAAATAACGGCCTTTTCAGGATCCAAATCTCTTATTCAAAATTCTCAGCACAGGTTTAGGAATAAACTTTCTTGTGTAACAAATTTTTGACATTTTATGACCTAGTTACAAAAGATCTAGATAACAAAAACAGTGTCAATGTAATTTATCTGGATTTTCATAAGGCGTTTGACAAGGTATCTCACAGCAAATTAATGGAAAAAATGGTGAAAATTGATGCGAGTGGTAAATTATTAATATGTTTAAGTAATTGGTTAACGAATCGAAAGCAGCGGGTTGTATTAAATGGAATTTACTCAGATTGGAAAAATGTGGTGGATGGAGTACGTCAAGGATCTGTTTCGGGAACCCTCCTTTCCTCTGTGTACGTGAACGATTTAGGCGAGGGAGTCGGATCATTTGTTAGCAAATTTGTAGATGACGCTAAAGTCATACGAATCGCTAATAACGAAGCTGAAGCCCGGGAACTCCAAAGAGATATAAATAAGCTAGCGGAATGGTCGGACAAGAGGGCTATGGTCTTTTACGTTGAGAAATGTAGGGTGATTCATTTTGGAAGTAAAAATAAGAAATTAATCTAGCAGATAGAAGGCAGAGAGCTAACGGCGGTGGAGTGTATGAAATACTTGGGCGTTATAGTGACTAAAGATTTTAAATTTGAAAATCAGTGCATTGCAGGTGTGAGAAAAGCTAACAGAATGTTAGGGTTTTGAAAAAGCCATTTGACGTATCCAAAAGTTGTTCTCCTGTTGCATAGAACGCTCGTGCATCCACATCTGGAATATCCCGTGCAGTTTTGGTCACCGTACCTCATTAAGGACATTGAATATATGGAAAAAGTTCAAAGGTGAGCTACTAAGTTTATCGAGGGTTTATGGCATCTGGAATATGTTGACAGGTTAAAGGAACTCAAACTCTTTAGCTTGCAGAAAAGGAGAGCTAGAGGTAATTTAAATCAAATTCAACAAATTTCAGATAGTATCAAGACCAAATATATGCTGAATTGCACAAATAAATGAAATTTGATATCTTAAAAAAAATTTAACGCTCATGAGCGTTTGATACTCATAGTTTGCAGTGCGTAATTCAACTCAAATATGCAATTGCAATGAAAATTTACAAAAAGAATCAACAGAAATAGAATATGAGAAGTCATATATGGCATACAGATCTCTTGAAACCATGTGGGAGCAGTACTTTTAAGACAGAAATCGGCAATACAGACTTGTGATGCCAAAGCAATAATAGAATCTGAAATGATGTGTTAAATTAGGTACAAAGTCTCGTTCCGAACCTAATCTGTTAAGGTAAAATTGAGAGGCGTAACGCTAATGAAACTGCTACTTGTTGTGCAACATTTGGAATTAGAGCTGGTGCTCGTCTGTGAGAGGCAAGCTCCCGACGCAAGTATGCGTTATCGTTCATAACATTTTCTAATTACAACTGGAGATTTGCCAGCTGAAGCTATAAATCATTGAGAACAGCTGAATTGTCAGAAACAAGCTACACATTTGAAGCGATTGTAGATGAAATATCGAACACTAGAGTTAGTGGGATTGGGGAAAGTTTCCCAAATATTTGCACCGAAACGAATTAAAAACTAACGGATTCTTTTGCAGTTAGGCGCCGTGGGCAAAGAAACTGCCCTTTTGGCAACGCCGTAATTCGAGTAATAAAAAGCTGCATAGATACCGGTCGGTATTTATGCAGCTTATTATTGTAGTTTTTGTGTAAGAATAACCTTACATCCTCCTCTCACGTTTAGAGAGAGAGGTCAGGGTACCTCCTGACCTCGAGTGGTAGAAATAACGGTTGGGTCCCTGTTCGTTCACCATTGTCAAGAAAACTTACTTTTGTCGACGCCGGAATGAGAACCAACGGATCTGTCATCTCTAGAGTGACTGCTTTACCTGTTGAGGTTCGCAGACAGAGGTATTTGGGAAGCTTATTTTCGAAGTCTTTTGTGGAGGAACATTTACATTGTCCCCCACTTAACAGAGATGTCAGTATATGGCTTGACCTCCAGTAGTGGACCTAACGGTTGTGTCCAGGAAGGAAACTATGCATCGCCATTATCCGTCACCTTTCGCAATCGCTCGGACAGCTGGCGGATTCCAGCGTGGAAGGATGATGCGCCATTGGACGCAATGATGTCGTTACTGAAATTTTGTGCATCATTAAATGCCCGAAAGTTTACATTTGACGACGTATCGATCGAAACAAACACGTCGGCTATGTCAAAAGCATACCCGGCTTTTCCCTGCCAAGCGTCAATAACGCGTCTTTGCTCGACTTTGCTACAAGCTGCCTCGCGTTATCAAGTCGGAATTTCACAGAACGCAATATTTTCCTTTGAACAATTTCCTTGTCCACTCGCGGCAATCGTACTTACATCGATAAGTAGCAACATGTCCGCCAACAACTCATGACACGAACTCCCTTCATATCCAACCAGATGTATAGCACAGCTTTGTTGGAATGAACTGTGATGAGATCTATCCAGCGGCATTTGAGTTTCAGATTGTTATTTTTTATTCACTGTTCACCATTGTTAACGAGTTACTAATTTAAAAAACTGCGATGTCTCTTTACGAGATTTAAATATTACGTAAAGTGTTTGCCCCTGTCCTAGTAAGTTTATGCGCCATCCATTTCCCTTCTTCTGAATCTTTCCCATTGTGTTCAAACGATTGTACTTGATATAGACCGTTATCCCGTTATTTAGCGCGTTCTTTCTCTCTTGCGTTTCGACGAATCTATCAAACAATGCTTGCAAATCTTCATTGCCACCTTCTACATAGCAGCGCTAGATTATTGATAGTTGACAGCGAAATTATCTCCTTTGAAACGGCTAGCCCAAAACATAAATGTTCGTTTCCTAAGAATATGTCGACTAAGGACAGCACAGAGAATAATTTTGCTTTGTTCAAATGGTAGTGTAACTAGTGTAAGCTCTACACATAATTTTTATCTTTGTTTTAAAACTTTATGTTGCTTGCGAATGGAAACAGCACAGAAAAAGTAGAAATGGCTGTTCGAAAAAAGTAAACAATGCCTTTTTTTTTACGCTGTAGCGATATTAATAAATCATTTTTGTTAAAATAGTAGTGAAATGTTATTTTTGAGTTAATAAAAGTCGTTTTGAGATGTAGCAACCGCTACATTCTCTTTTTGGTGACCCGAAATTGGAAATTATTCGTTACTTCCGAACGAACAATTTTGTGCGACGAATTTATTTCCGGAAAATAATTATGGCAAATGGCGAGAAAACGGAAAACCAATCCGATGGTGCTACTTCTTTGAAAACTATGAAGGTCAGTGTAAAAATTCCACCTCTCTGGGGTAGATAAGCCAGAAATGACAAGTATTATACAGTGCGGCTTAAAGGAAAGGATATCAATATTTCCGTAGATCGATTAAAACCAGCTTATTTGTTAGCATCAGATGAAGAGGATTCACGAAATCTAACAAATAAAGAAAAACAAAATCCCTCAGTAAACGGAGATGAAAATGAAAAGACAGAGGATTCAAAATATAAAACAACACGCAGTGGAAGAAGAATTACCTTTCCAAAACGTTATCAAGATTACGTTAACATTTAATGTTGTATAATAATTTTTCATTTCATGATTGTAAATATTTTGTAACTACATTTATGTATTTTATTGTAATGTTAGTGTTCATATGCTACTAACAGTTATTCTTTTTCTCTTGTATCGCAACTATGTTGCTTGAAAGGGGAGTAGTGTAACTAGTGTAAGCTCTACACATAATTTTTATCTTTGTTTTAAAACTTTATGTTGCTTGCGAATGACAACAGCACAGAAAAAGTAGAAATGGTTGTTCGAAAAAGTAAACGATGCCTTTTTTTTTACACTGTAGCGGTATTAATAAATCATTTTTGTTAAAATAGTAGTGAAATGTTATTTTTAAGTTAATAAAAGCCGTTTTGAGATGTAGCAACCGCTACAGTAGCTTCTACAAAAATGGGCCTAAACCAGTAGTGGGCAAATTTTTCATGTACTTAGTTCCAGGATGTGAGGTACCCGCACAAAATACTCAGCTAATAATAAGCTGAGGAAATACCTGCTATCGTAACCTAATTAGGATAGCTGTTTCTCCAGAGCTGAGCGAACCAGGTTCGAGTCCTGGCGTCGGCCGAAAAGCCGTTTGTTACATATTTCGCCCGAACTTATGAACTCGCAATTGTGATTATAGACCCAGCCTTTAGGTCTAGCCCTCGAGGTCAGGCCTATGTCCTGACGTCTCTCTCAACGTGAGAGTGGATGTGGGGTTCCCCCGCGAAATACTTTGACAATAATAAGTTGTCGAGATACCCGTCGGCGCTCCGGAGCCGACAGGTACGCAGTTCGAGTCCGCGCTTCGCCAAAATGCCCTTGTTAAAAGAACAACATAGAGTAAATTGAATTACTTAATGCCACGTAGAAATACTATAATAAAAAGTTTATGATTTAGTACCAAGATAAAAATACCGGGGAAATATGTAGGACACTTTTTCATCTCGGATTGAGGGTGTTTTAATAGTTTTTATAAATACACAGAAAGACCCAAGCAACGCCGAGTAAATTCCCTATTAAGGTAAAATTTAGTTTAGTTTCTTAATTTGTTTGTTAGACATCAGTATGATTACATTGGCAAAATCATAATGCATGTTGGTGTTCTTTTTTCTTTGCCAGTTCTTCAGCAGTATACGTCCACAACTGACATTTCCCCG
This sequence comes from Loxosceles reclusa, assembly GCA_001188405.1. NCBI lineage: Eukaryota > Metazoa > Arthropoda > Arachnida > Araneae > Sicariidae > Loxosceles > Loxosceles reclusa. Next base: position 89,360 of record JJRW01S0006578.1, on the reverse strand, counting down.
AGTGACGAGCAGTTGTCTGGACCGACAGAAGGTGCCTTTGGCTCCCATCAGTTGTTGGGAATGATAGCCAAAACAAATTTAACCACGAAGCACAACACAGATACTGTGATGGTAAGTACAGCTAACCCTCGTGTAAACTTTAAAGTGTATTGTAAATAGTATCGAATTTTTGTAATCTACATCTATTTGCGTTTTATTTCTACTTCTGCATTTCTCACTGCGAAAGTTATTCTCAATTGATGTAATTGAAGAGAAAATTAAATGAATATGAGTCTGTATACGCATAGTTGCCCCGGATCGAAAAAAAAGAATTATGTGTGTGTGCGCGCGCACACAAATGCTTAAAATTATGAAGGTGTTTCAGAAAGAGTTACGTTAAGGAAAATTTATAAGAGCTCTAATATGAAAGCACGTGGAGTTATTGAAATAATTATTCGCAGGAGCGTTTAATAGATGACGTTACTTGCGTGTATCTGGTTTCGACCGATTGACCTCTGTTCATGGCTCGCAGTATCGTTTAAAATGGTGAGAGGGTTGCAAATGCTGTCATCACCTTGCTGCATGATTTTGATGAATCTGTTTTCGGGTGTGGTGAGGCGGAATTGCTGGAACGATTCAACGCGCAATTTAATGTAGTATTAAATCCTTAATTACTTACATATTACGTTTTAACCTCCTTAAGTGGATGTTTATTGCAAACCAAATGTGCAACCTGTTCCTACCTCAGCCAATTCTTATCATCCTATTAAATATAAATATTCTGCGTTTTATTCCTGTATGAACTGTATGAACTGAATTCTTGTATGCACACACACACACGCGCTCTTAACATTCCTACTAATCAGTATTTTATAAAGCCCGAAATTAAGAAAGTTAAAACTGTAAGAAAGGTAAAACTAACCTCAGACGCGGGATAAATATGAGTAAACACTGCAAATTTCAATGAAATAATGGCACAAAATTGAAATTTCATTACACCGTATAAATAAAGTTTAACTTATTGCACCGTCTTAATTGAAATTTGGTTTTCATTTCGAAACTAGCAAGTATATCAATTTAAGAGCCATTTAGGCATATTAAAATGTTTACTTATATTTCTTTGGAGTTTGGGGATCAATATTTACGCTTTATAACATACAAAATCGACGCGCCAAGAAGGAATTATCCGAATGGGACAAAATTGCGAAATTTATGATAATATATGCAAATTATTAACTTTTGGCTGCCAATGACTGACTCGGTTGAGGTCAGCGCTTTGCAACAGAGCATCAGAATCGTGCATAAAACAGAGGACATTCCAATGATACGGCATAAATTTTATACGATTGTGGTTCCATCGACTGCACCAATGTCTCGCACACGGGTTCGCCAACAGTATGTCCAGATCTCATCGTTTCAGAGGGGACGTGCAACTGGACTAAAGGAAGCAAGATGTTGAAATCGCAGGATCGCTCGACATTTGGGTAGGAACGATGCTCCCATTCAACAACGTGACATCAATGTGAGAACTATGGCCGTACAGAGCGTCAAAAAGGTAGCGGTCGACCAAGAGCAACGACAGAAAGCGAGGACAGTGTTTGTCCGATCGGCGCCCCACAGCACCTTATACGTCCTGATCAACTGTCCGACGTGAAACTGGGGCGCTAGTGCGTCCTGATCAACTGTCGGACGTGAAACTGGGGCGCTAGTGACTGCAATGACCATTAATAGGCGACTCGGCGAACAGAGGCGGAGGTGACGGAGGTCATTACGCCGACTGTTCCTCACCGATGCACACCGCTAGGCGCATTCGACCTAGAATCACTCGGACTGGAGCAGAAATGTTTTCAGAGATGAAGCTCACTTCGAATTGAGTCCCGATGATCAACAAATACTTATCTGGAGACCTCCAGGACATCCGTGGGATACTCACCTGACTGTCGTCCTCCACACAAACCGACAACCAGAACAATTATGGGGTGACATTTCGTTTGATAGCTGACACCTTTGCTTCTCATCCGTGACACCCTTACATCCCGGCGATACGTTGACGAAATTCTACACCCCGTTGTGTTGCCCTTCCTTTCCCGGACTCCTCGACTCATATTTCAACAGGATAATACCCGGGCACAAATGGCACGCCTTTTTACAGATCGTTTTCGGGCTTCTCCAACACTTCTCTGCCCGGCACGATCTCCACTTCTTTCCCCAATAAAGCATGTTTGGGCTCTGATGAGCAGACGTTTACGACCTTCCGTGGATCGCGCCGATCTAACCCACCAATTGGAACGTGTATAACAAGCAATCTCGCAGGAGGACATCCGCCAACTTTACGAGTCAATGCCCAGCGGGATAATAGCTTGCATGAGTGTCTGAGATGGGACAACGCATTATTGATTGTCTTTCGTTTTGTATCTGTATTTCCTGAATAGAACATTGAATTCTTTTGATACTGTTATCGTTTCGTTTTCGAGTCATGTACATCACGTCTACCGATGTGTTCGTTCTACTCGGATAACTCCTCCTTGGTTCGTCGATGTTTATGTTATCGAGTGTAGATCCACAATTTGAGAACTTTAGGTCATCTTTACTAGGGAACTTCCGTAGTGAAGATTTCTTCAAAAGAGGTTTAGAAATACCCTCGGAAAATTTAGATCACTTCAGACAAGATTTCTTGCTACGAAACGAGAGGCAACGTCATTGATAGTCTGAATAACTTTACTTATTTCTTCTTCGCTGCTCAAACTTGTTTGCCTTTTTATTTTTTCACTTTTAGGCGTTGGTTTCCGTAATTTTAAGTTCTTCTCGTAGAGACGTATGCGACATTTAGTATTAATGTTAATCAGGTTAGGGTTTTTGAGTCATTACAGGTAGTAGAAGGTTTAGTACCTGAGAGTGTTTTTATAAGTGAATCAATGAGCCTGAATGTATACTTGTTTTCGCTACTGATGATTTGGATATATAATGATATGAATTTAAAATGCGATTTTTCAAATAAGCGCTCCAGGCCCATTATATTGATATACTTTGTTGATTCAGGCAAAGCGTATAAAACTTTGTTCACAAGACTTTCGTTGAAGTAATACAAACTTGCTGCAGGGTGATGATTAAATTATATATGCCGAACCCCTCACGTTCAAATAATTTTTGGAACTCTGACAACGCACCGTGAGTATTTATATTTGAAAGTAAACTGCTTCTTTTCTAATCAATGTTTTGGATATCCCATATTGTGTGAGCTTCCTCCCCTTAATAGGCATGGACAATAAGCTGCCCAGCAGCTGTCGGTGTAGCTTAATCAAGAAAGAGGTCTCTCCGGAGGTGAATGATTCAAGTTTGAGTCCTGGCGTGGACAAGAAGGGCATTTGTTATAAGTGTAATTGAAAAGTGAATTTCCACACACCCGCGCACAAACACACAAACATCGGGTTTCAGCTGTTTTATACAGTTTAGGTGAAATACAGTTGCACATCATGGTGATTCATCAAAAGTTTTAATAGTGTTTTTCAAGAAGCTTATTGGAGTCCTGTGTAGTAATTAGTGTTTTAAACGTATTTCTATTTTATATGTCGTTTATTTAGGTGTAATTCAATTTATAAAATTGTGATTTGCACCGAGAT
>JJRW01S0006571.1:96376-106402 GCA_001188405.1 Loxosceles reclusa | reverse complement strand
TGTAGCCTTTTCTAGAGAGATCCTTATTAACTACATCAAATCGATTTAAAATTTTATAAGTCTGAATTAAGTCGCCTTTATTTCTCCATTTCTTCAAGCCAGAGAGTTTGAATTCCTTTAATCTATTGACGTTCTCAAGATGCCACAATTCCGCAGTAAACTTAATAGCCTTTCTTTTAACCCTTTTCAGATAATCAATGCCTTTAGCGAAGTACGGTGACAAAAACTACGCAGCATTTTAGATTGGGACTCACTAGCGTTCTGTACAACGGGAGAACAACTCTCTTATGGCACGACAAATGGCCTTTTAAACACTGTTAGTTCACTTAACAGCTGCAATGAACCGATTTCCAAACTTAAGATCTTTAGTCACCATAACGCCTAAGTCGTTCATGCAATCGACCGTCATTATAGCTCTCTTCCTTCTATCCGGTAACTAAATTCCTTATTTTACTTCCGAAATGTATCATCCTATATTTCTCAACATTAAAGACCACAGACCAGTTTTGCGCCCATTCTTCTGGTTTATCTATTTGGAGTTTCAGGGATGTTGTGTGAAGATAAAACCTAACTTCAAGAATACAAAGTAGAAGTATTTAAATGTTTATGCTGTGTAAGGGTCCTGTATATATTTAAATGGTACTTAACCAGCTTCTTAGTCAATCATGAAAATAAAATTTACTAGGTGTGAAAGCTTAGAAATATATACTAGTTTTTATGCCTACGTCAGAACTGAACCAGGATCTGCGGTTTTGTACACAATTCCCTGGAACACCTGAATCACATAGGCACAAATCAAATATCTCAATGTTATCCATATCAAATTTTATCTGGTTTCATTTCGTGTACGTTTTAATGGACTCGAGACCACGACATTATTAGTCCCTGTGCATTCCGGTATATATATTTAACCTACACCTACCAGATAGCTTAATCTAAAACATTTGCCAAGTATTAAAGCTGTCGTAAACGCTTAGAAAATATAGGGAAACATTTAGTATTTTAAAGCTTTTTAAGGCAGCTTTAATATCTGGTGAATTTCTTTTCCAAAGTTGTATTCTTCAAGCCTTGTTGTGATTTAGTACTTAAATTTTCTTGAGCACTCAATAATTAGCAACGAAACTTCTAATAAAAGAGCATTGCAGTATATGTGTGTGCAATACAAACTAAATAATACAAAATTAGAATTAAAATTCTTGATAACTGTTTTAACACTCATTATAATCAGAAGTAGATAATTACACAGATTTAAGGATTGAAATATAAACCAGTTATCTAATACTGACATATCCAGAACACTCTGTGTATTCTTAACAGTACCAATCCAAGTATCCTTAATTCACATAACAGACGCTACTTATACGAGCGGCGGTTGCAGATGCGACCCTCCGGGGCATACTCTTCACCAGTTTTTGTACGACGGCTAGCTGTATTTTCTTCCATTGGGCTTGGAGAAGAGAGAAAAGTTCCTTCACGGATTTCAGACGGCGGGGACACCCCTTAAGTCGACGCTCCAACTCGTACCACAGGTTATCGATAGGGTTAAGGTCCGGGCTCTGGGTAGGCCAGACCATTCGATTAATCCCCTTGTCACTATATGAAGCCATGGTGGACGTTGTCCTCTTGGAAGTAACATGGGTCTACCCCGTAAAACTGCCACAACGTAGGAAACATATGGTCATCCAAAATGGTGCGGTAGGCCTCTGCGTTTTTTTTTTTCCGAGCGTATCAGGAATTGCGACCAAAGGTCGCAGGCTATACCCCCTCAGAGGCTTACCCTTTTGGTAAGTACGGGTACGGGGAAGGTCATGGCGTCCCCGAAGTGCCTGATCCACATATGTTAACGTTTAGTTCTTCATTCGCCTCCCTGTTTTTTTGTTTTAACCACAGACCTTTGCTTTAGTTCCGATTCTGTGCCTCTTTTCGCATTTTTCTTCTGTTCGCATTCTGTTATTTTGTGCACACCGTTCTCCTTTTGGTTTTTGTGCCTGTCTGGTTGATGTTATTGTTTATATATATTTCGCGTTTGTCTCGTACGTGTCACACTATTTAGTTTTTGTTCCGGGGATAGCGGTCCACGCGGAAATCCCTACGTTTAAAGGGCTTCCATTTTTGGCCTTAGCGTGTGGCTGCAGGTTCGCCGTTTGTGGCGACCCATGTCGCTGGAAATGGGGATCCAGGCAATTGAGGGGCAAGGTACTGTCCCCAATACATTGCTTTGGCCTCTGCTTCAGATAGACGGGAGCTTCAGCCCCGGCCCGGACTGTCACAATCGGCTAGATGGTGGGTTCCTTCTCGTCCCAAGGCTAGGGTCAACTGATCGTTCGTTGATTAGTCTTTTTTGCCGGCCCACTCGTGATGGTATAGCTACTGGTTAGCCCTGGCGTGCTTGCACGACCCCTTGCAAGGGTGGGTGGGGCTGCCGGGAACCGATTCTTCTCCTTACTATGCAAACCACAAATTCAAATTCTCCTTTGAACGGGTCCTACAAGAGAGCCCGAACCGAGTGCTCTGGCTCTTCGTCTGCCATTTCTTTGTCTAATGCACCTTCATTCTACTGATCCTGCTTTTTGCAAGTTGTCGCCGTTTGTGGGCTCTAAAGGTATCTAGCTGGCACACCAAAGTCTGAAGGAAATACGGTCGACTGACCTACTGGTAAAGACAGCTTTTTACCAACATTCTGTCACGTTATTGCAATGCACGTCTTTCGCTAATCTGCCTGTCTTAGTGACTCCTCATGTTACTTTAAATACTTCCTGCGGAGTGATCGGTGACGTTGATCTTCTCGTTTCTGGAAGAGGAACTCCTTAATGAGCTCTCGGACCAAGGCGTTCAGGCAGTGCGACGAATCAGCATGTGCCGTGATGGTCAGACTGTTCACACGCGGCACATAAGTTTGACATTCAACAAGCCTGTCTTGCCGCCCAACATCAAAGCTGGCTACCTCACATGTCGTCCTCGCATGTTTCGGCAGTACGTCCCTAATGGGCTTCGCTGCTTCGGGAATGGATAAACATCTTGAGGCGGAGTTGCGACGTGCTCTCGCTGCGGCCGTTCTGTGCACGAGAATGATTGCCCTTCTATCCTGTGCTGTATCAATTGCCAGGGAGATCACCCTGCGTATTATCGGTCGTGCCCTAATTGTCAGGAGGAAAAAAAATATACAGCTGGTAAACGTCACGCAACATCTCTCGTACGCCATAGCCAAAATGCTCGTGTCTCCTGCACCGCTCCGCGGTTCTTACGCTGCGGTTGCTCGCAGCTATAGGTCACAGGCGGCTTAAACGACACTCAGTTTTCCAACGTCAATTTGTCCTACCAGCGTCTTTACCTTCTACTGCATCACCACACTCTTCATCAGTGGGTCGGAAGCCTTACCCTAATAACTGACTTCCACTTCACCGAAGAATCCTCAACCTAGTGCTGCTCCTAAATCGGTTAAGCAGAAACCGACAGGTTCCAAGAAGCTTCACAAGAAACTTGATTCTGGAGTTTTTCATGGCTTCATTAAAATTTCAAATTCAAGCTTTCAGCATTAGAGGATGAGGATTGTATGGACACTGCTCCTCCTCCTGTTTGTATACAGAAACATCCAAGCGGGGGAGCCCAATACTTCTAAGCCGCCGCCTATTACTTAACTGTATGTCTCCTACTATCTTACAACGGAACTGTCGTAGTTTTACGTGCTAATGTCGATGATCAAAAACGGTTGCTGCAAACCTATTATTCTGTGTGTGTTGCTCTGCAGGAAACCATGATGCGCCTGACAACTCGGGTACAGCTGCGTCACTATATGGTCTTTATCTCGCTGACGACGACGACTCGTCCGAGTCTCGGTGAGGCGTTGCTCTCCTCGTCTCCCAACACGTGTCACCCATAGCTCTGAAGCTTCAGACACCTTTACAGGCTGTTGCAGTACGTCTTTTTGTCGGCCATACGTTCATGTTTTGTTCTGTTCATCTGCAACCGGGAGACCAAGTGGCTTTCTCCACTCTGGACATTCTGGTTTCTCAGCTTCCGCAACCGTTTCTGCTGTTTGGCGATTTTAACGGTCACAGCACACTTTAGATCCAATCCTCTACCAGTTGCAGGGGTCGCGTTGTTTAGCGCTTGTTCACAGATCTCGACTTGTCCCTGCCGAAGACTGGTGAAGTTAGGTATTTTCATGCCACAACGCGGTCATTCACTGTTTTGGTTCTGTTTTTTGATGTCCATCACAGTACCCCATGTGGTCGTGGTCTGTCCTGTCGGTCTCCTTGGGGAATGACCACTTTCCCATTTTGTTGTCCCATATCACTACTGGCAGCGAGTTTCGCAGCTTGCCGAAGTAGAAAGTGGATTGTGCCAATTTGGATCGTTTTGCCACATTAGCTGTGTTGACGGATGACTTGCTTGAGATTCCGACCATCGATCAAGCAGTGGAACAGGTGACGCCTTGTATTCTCGAAGCAGCTGCGTGTTCTGTATCACTTACTTCGACGCATTCACCTCGATTACCTAAACCTTGGTGGAACCACGACTGTTCGGCATCCTGGAAAGCGCAGAAAAAGGCGCGAGACCGCAGATATAAGACTTTGTGTAATATGGCGTGTTTCCAACGAGCTCGGGCATTCACCTGGCGGGTCCGCTTTCGCAGCCAACGAATCTTGGCGGAAGTATGTGTCCGGCATCACGTCCTCCACTAGTTAGCAGGTTGTTTGGGTCAAGATTCGTCGCATATATGGTTGTTACACGTCCCACTTTATATCCTGTTTTTGCAGGGATGGTGGAATCGTATCGGATATTCCCACGATTGCGAATGTCTTAGCTGAATCTTTTTCCGAGGTTTCTCGTAGTTCCAATTACAGTACATCGTTCCAGACAGCGAAATCCTCCTCAGAACGTATAGATATTTCCTTCCTGCCCATTAGACCGGATAGCTACAACTCTCATTCACGTTCCTGAAGCTGCAGGAAGCTTTGTCTCGTTCTCACGATTCTGCTCCTGGACCAGATACTGTGAACTACGCCATGTTGCGACACTTGTCTCCTAATTCACTCCTTGTGTTATTCCAGCAACCGCATTTGCGTTATTCAACCGCATTTGTGTTCCTGGGAAGGAGGCTGCAGGCGGTGCCGCGAAGTCATCTGCAGGTCGCCTGTGACTGCCTGTCCCATGTTTTGACATCAAACCCGTTATTCGTGCCCGTCTATATGATCACTGGCAAGATTTCTGGGACACGCAGACCGCGAACATTTTGCATGCCGTACAGCCTGCAGTTGCGGTCTAGCCGTGAACATCTCGCCGTTTTCGTCAAGAAGACGTGTTGCTCACTCGGCTTCGCATTGGCACACATGCTTGCTCATGGCTTCCTTTTGCATGGGGAGAAGCCATTTACATGTTCCTTCTCTCATTCAGTTTTGTCCATTCACCACATTTTCATTGACTGTCCTGTTTTTAAATCACTTCCTCTTCAGATTCTTAATTCTCGTGTTTTTTAGAGCTTCATACCAATTTAGCATCATCCTTTGATTTTACCATTTTGAAACATTTTTTAATTTCGTGTCATATTTATCATGAACTTTAGATATTTCTTTCCACTGATTTTTACGTTCGTGATGTACTGGTTTCATCACCCTGTTTTACACTTTTCTTTCCTGTTGCTCGTCTGTATCTTCCACTTGTCATCTTGTTCGTTTTTGTGCTTGTTTTCCTTACGTTATCTTTGTCTTGCTGTTTATCTGATGTCTGGCACTTACTATTAAATCTCCAACAAACAACCAACCAAACAATCGCCGCATATGTGGTCGTTACACGTATCACCCAACATCCTGTTTTTGCACGGTTGGTGGACCCGTGTTTCATCTTCCCACAATTGCGAATGTCTTAGCTGAACCTTTTTCCCAGGTTTCTCGTAGTTCCAATTACAGCACATCTTTCCAGGCAGGGAAGTCCTACGCAAAACGTACAGAGATTTCCTTTCGGCCTTTACATCGTATGGTTACAATTCCCCTCGTTTACTTTTCTCGAGCTGCAGGGCAGCTCTGTCTCGTTTTCGCGATTCTGCTACTGGACTGGATACTGTGCACTGCGCTATGTTGCGACACTTGTCTCCTCATTCTCACCATGTGTTGTTGCGATTGTTTAATCGCATTTGGTTAGAGCAGGAATTTCCGTAAGCATGGCGTCATGCTATTGTGCTACAGTTTCCGAAACCTAGGAAATATCCCACTACACCTTCAAATTACAGATCTATTGCGCTGACCAGCTGCATATGTAAACTACTGGAACGGATGAACAATGCACGTTTGGTGCATTTTCTCGAACCCCTTGTTGTTCCTGTCCCCGTTAGAGAGCGGTTTTCGGCGGCTTCGATCCACTGTTGACAACTCACTCGCACTGGAGACATACGTCGGGGAGGCGTTTGTTCCTCGTGCTCACCTGGTGTCTATCATCTTTGACCTGGAGAAAGCCTTCGATCGCTCCTGGTGTTATGGTATTCACCGCTATTTCTGTGCTATGGGGCTCCGGGGAAACCTATCGGTGTTTATCCTGCACTTAGCTAATTGCACTTTCCAGGTTCATGTTGGCACGACGCTTTCCTGTATCTTTCCCCAGGAAGGCCTCCCCATGGCGCTATTTTAAGCGTCACATTATTCATCATTAAGCTGAATGGCATTCTTCCCCGTCTTCCTTTAGAAATCTAATGCTCGTTGTACGTTGACGACTTGCAAATTTCTTACAGCTCAGTGAACATGCGACTTCTCGAGCGTCGATTACAGCTCAGATTGAACCGGCTGTTTAAGTGGGTGGATGAAAACGGATTTCGGTTTTCGCCCGTCAAGACCGTCTGTATGCACTTTTGTTCAAACAGGGTTTTCATCCAGATCCGAGTCTCCTTTTTGGATCAACAGCGATTCCGGTTGTTCCGGAAACGCGTTTTCTTGATCTCATCTTCGATCGCTCTTTCACTTCACAGCAAATTTTCGTCATCTGAAAGTGAAGTGTACAAAGGCGCTAAACATCATTAAGGTATTGTCATCTACCTCTTAGGGGTTCAGATCTTGTCTCACTTTAGCGCCCCTATTGAACTCTCATCTGATCCAGGCAAGACTGTGCTTGTGGTGTGTACGTTTCTGACCGTCTGTCTCGTTTAAAGGTGCTCGATCACCTTTAAACCCACAAGGCTGGACACCAGGCGCTTCGCTTTTGCATAGATGCTTTCCGGACATCTCAACATAGTTTATACGTTGCGGCGCTTGAACCTTCACTCGAGCTCCGTCGTCTGAACCCGAGCTTGCGATATGTCGCTAAGTTTCAGTTGCAACGTACACTTCCTTTATGGCGCCGAGTGTTTGAACACACCCATGCGCGTCATTTTCACGCACGGCCGTCTTGCGGGCCTTCTTTCGGAATTCGGATGCTTTCGGTACTGAGTGAATTTGGTTTGACTTTTCCTGATATTGCACAGAAGTGTTGTGGTTTTTCTTGTCCTTGTTAGAAGTTTCAGCCATCGGTGTGTTTCGACCTGTGCCTGTTCGCCAAATGCAAAACTCCTCACGTCCAGTATGTGCCGCATATTCCCAACATGCCCCCATCTTCACCGATGGGTCAAAATCTGACGGGCATGTTGGTTCCGCCATGGTTTGCTGTGAAGTTGCAGTTGCTGACTGCCTTCCTACACAGGTGTCGATTTCCCACTACAGAGATTCACTCTATATCCTAGCGTTATAACACATTCGCCTTTGTTCTCTGTTCCGGACTTGTATGTAGTCCGACTCACTCAGTACTTTGCAGGCTCTTGTCGCTCTGCAGCATACGTCTTATCCTGTGTTGTCCCACATTCTTGTGGTTTCGATATCCGTTTTTGCTTGATTCCGGGACAAATCGGCATTCCAATGAACGAGGCTGCGGACCGTTCTTCAATCATCTGCGGCTCATCTGCGAGTGCTTGTCCCGTTTGCTGACATGAAACTCTTTATTCGTTCCCGTCTGCATGATCGCTGTTAAAATTTCTGGGACACGCAGACTGCGAACAAGTTGCATGTTGCACAGCTTGTAGTTACGGACTTTTCGACGTGCGGATGTGCTACTTACTCGGCGTTGCATTGGGCACACACGCTTGACGCATGGGTTCTTTTTATCTGGCGAGGAGCCACCTACCTGATCACTCTGCCATTCAGTTGTGTCCATTACCCACATTTTCACTGGCTGTCCTGCTTGTCAGTCACTTCGTGTTCAGTTGTTTTTTTTTTCTCATGTTTAGACCTTCATACAATTTTAGCATCATCATCCGATTTTTACCCCCTCAGGGGCTTACCTTTTTGGTAAGTACGGGGAAAGTCGTGGCGTCCCCGAGGTGCCTGAGCCACATGTTACAGTTTAGTTCTTCCTTACCCTGCCAGTTTTGTTTCTGTGCTGTCTTCGGCCAGACGTTTTGTTTCTTTGCGTTTTGTGCCTTTGTTTGTCTTTTGTTACAGTTGTGTTCTTTTCTGTTCTCGTACCAGTTTTGCCCGTCTTTTGTGTTAGCAGTATATTCTTGTTTTTGCTTTCTTTTACAGGGATAGCGGTCCACGCAGCTATCCCTATGTTTCGAGGGTTTTCATCTTCGCCCTCAGCGTGGCCGCACGTTTGCCGTGTGCGGCGACCCGTGTTGCTGGAAAGGGGGATCCTGGCAGTTGAGGGGCGAGGTACTGTCCCCAACACACTGCTTTGGCCCCTGCTTCATACTAGACGGGAGCCTCAGTCATGGCCCGGACTGAGGCAAGCGGCTAGACGGCGGGTTCCTTCGAGTTCCCCCGGCTAGGGTCAACTGATCGGCCGGGTCGGCGGGATTAGTCTTCTCGTTTGACCCGGCTGTGATGGTATAGCTCCCAGCTAGCTCTTGCGTGCAATGCACGTCCCCTTGTTGGGCTCGGTGGTGGGTGGGGCAGCCGGGAGCCGAATATTCTCCTCTCCATGGGCACACAAATTTTATCTTCTCAGAGCGGGTCCAAGAGGGCCCGAACCGAATGCACAGCTTCTTCACCTTCAGCCGATGGTGCATCTGCACCTTGTTTTTTAATTGTTCATTCTTCAGATCTTGCTTTTGCGAAGCTCTCTCCCTTTGTGATCTCGAAGGGACTCTACTCCTTAGCCGGTACACCGAAATCCGTTAAAAAGCTCCGATCGGGAGATTTGCTTGTCGAAACTGCTTCTTCTCAAGTCTCGTTCTCTCCTTAACTGCTCTATTTTCGCTGACCTGCCGATCACAGTAACTCCCAATGGATCTCTGAATTCCTTCCGAGGAGGGATCTCGGAAGTTTATCTTCTGCATGTCACCGAGGAGGAGCTCCTTCAAGAGCTCTCCGCACAGGGAGTTACGGCGGTACGACGTATCAGCATGCGTAGAGATGGACAGACTGTATCGACCAAGCATGTTATCTTAACGTTTAAACAAACGAGCGTTACCATCTTCCATCACCGCTGGTTACCTCTCCTGCTCCGTTCGGCCGTATGTCTCCAATCCGCTGCGCTGTTTCAAATGCCAGCGTTTTGGTCATGGACAGACCTCGTGCCGCGGAGCTGCGACTTGCCCACGTTGTGGCCGTCCTGCTCATGAGACTGAGTGCCCTTCCACTCCTTGCTGTGTTAACTGCCAGGGTGACCACCCTGCCTATTCTCGCTCATGCCCTAAGTGGCAAGAAGAGAAGAATATCCAGCAAGTGAAGGTGACGCAACAACTCCTACGCAGAGGCTAAAAAGCTCGCGTCGCCCGCTCCGCCCCGCGGCTCGTACGCGGCGGTTACTCGCGCGATGAAGTCGCAAGAGGTACAAACGTCTCTCAGCTTTCCCCCGTCGTTTGTCTTGCCGGCTTTTACTACTTCCAGCGTCGCTCCATCAACTTCTGGACCTAAGGAGCCTTCCACCAAGAAGGCTTCTGCGACTCGGACGTCTGCATCAAAACCGACTTTCACTTCTCCACAGAAGTCCACCAAGGTCAAGCACACTGGGCCTAAGAAGCCCCTGAGAAAGATGGACTCAGATGCAGTTATTCATGGTAGCATT